>JASKGM010077672.1:0-138805 GCA_034509205.1 Ceratonia siliqua
ATTTATGAAGATATTGGATCAAAAATGAGATTTATGAAAGTAATGGGGAAAGAGTGAAATTTGTGAAGGAAGTGGGGTCGCCCCAATAAAAGTTAAGGGACCGGGATGTAATTAATAAAAGTACTATGGCATAAATGAAATTACTGACAAATTAGGGGTCAAAATGTAACTCTTGGAAAATATAGGGGTTAAAATGTAATTACTAAAAAATTAGGGTCAAAGTGATATTTTTTGGAAATGTGGAATTTGGAAAGTAGATCAATTATATTTTTATAACTCTTTAATTAAGCTGTTGAAACCATATGAAAGGTGATAGGATTTGGATTTTTTTTTGAAATATTTAAGTGGGTCATTTTATTCAATAAAGACATAAGTGGGCCTTAAACCACTTTTTGAATCAGTTGGGCCTTTGAAGCCATTTGGGAGAAAATTGAGCCCCCACTTTTCTTCTGGACTCTTTGGAGTCTCAATCTTATTAGAACTTTAAAAGCCCTTTTTGTTAATTAAATAAACCCTTGAAAAACTGCACTTATTTTTTATTCAGTCAAGAAATATTTTGGACCTTTGGACTACTCTATTCCTTATTAGGCCGCTCTTTGATTCAAAGATCACTCCCTATACATGTGTATATCTACTTTCTTTTTAGTATTATTATTTCCCTTCTTTTTTTTCTTTTATGAAGGTAATACGCTGAGAATTTAATAAAAACAAAAGTAAAATAAAATAATTAAAAAAAAAGAACAATAAAAACAATAATAATAAAATGAAAATAAAACAGCTAGATAAAACAAAAACAATGAAGTAACACCAAATCACAAATATGGAGAAATATGTTGGTAAAACCAATGGGTGGCTAACATTTCTATCCCTGAGCAAACCCTTGAATCATTAGGTAACTACATTAGAAATTGTAGCCCATCTGAAATCAGTAACCAATAAAAATCTAGACCAATCTCCCAGCCATGTGAGTCACAGAGTTAGTAGCAGGTAAACCCATTTGTAAATGTTAAGGGGCATTATACTTTTTTTTTATATGCAAAGTACTCTTTCAGGAATTGGAAATCAGATTGAATCAGCACCGTCATATACCACTACTCAATCCAAGCATTCTTAAATATAGTGATCTGGCATACCTTGGACTAAATAACATGAAGCAAAACAAACTGAAATGAGTAACTTTCATGGAGTTTTAAACAAATCAGTGTTGCTAAATCAGAATTTGGCCATCAAAATCAAAATTTATCATGTCAGGAATTAATCAATGAAACAGGAAATGAATCACTTAAATTTATGATTTACATAACCAATTCAGATGCATTGTAATTTCCTCAATTCAAATTCTCACCTATTTCAACATACCCTGAAAATCAAGCCCTTATGTACCTCCTGAATACATCAATGGATTAGCAATTACAGAAGTGTTTACGGCCTTCAGAACCATCTAACCAGATAGAAAAATGGATCATATAGCCAAACAGAAAAGAAATGAATGCATATCCCATTCTGAATGTCTAACGATTATACATTTCAAAATCAGAAAAGTAGACCAAATTTTGAATCCAAATATTACACACGAAGATAGCTATGAAATGGCCAGAAACATGTAAATCAGAAAACAATTCAAATCCATAAATTATGAAAACAGGAAATTGGAAACATGATTCAAACCTATAGTAGACAGGGATGGCGTGCGTTATACAAACTGAAAGCGAAACCAATCCCCCATAATTACAGGGTCCCTCTCTATTTGCACTCAGATTACAACTAAACCCCACCTCCTATTCTCGAAAAAAATTTGATTTTAGATGTCCCTCCACTCTCGGTTTTCTCTTTTCTCCCCCAACTCTCGATAGCTCTGTGTTTTTCGTTTGGTTACTCTTGGGTGTTTTCCCTACTCTCTGTTGGTGTCTTTGTTGATGATCCCTGTTGCTCCTTGATTCTTCCCTTTTATAGTCAGAAATTAGAGTCAAGCTCCTTGCAATATGCTTCAATCGAATCCCCCTTTACAGCGTCAAATAGCTTTTAGGGTTTTCCCCTTTAATGGTGAAGGAGAGAAAATGGCGATTTGGGGGAAGGAAAGGGGAGAGATTTGCGGCAGTTTTCTGGTGTGTTATGGCCAAAAATCATGGCGCCGAGGGAAAGGGGAAGTGATAGAGGAAGAGGCGTGATTGACATAGGTGAAAGGGAAACGGGGAGATGGTGGAGGTGGAAGGGACGCGTGGGTGAGGTAATTTGAGGATTTAGGGATTTAGGGATCCGGGTCAGGCTGGTTATAGGTCAGGCGGGTATGGGGGTCCATTTTCTTGTTGGGCTCCGGTTTGGGCTTATTGGGCTCCTTCCCCCTTTTTTTTTTGCTAAATCTGGTTTAGGCTGCCAGAAACAATGTTTTTTTTTTTGCCCCCCTTTTTTTTATTTTCTTTTTCATTTTTTTAATTAATTAAATTTTTTTATTTTTTTTATCTCCTTTTTTGTTTAT
Source organism: Ceratonia siliqua (assembly GCA_034509205.1). Classification (NCBI taxonomy): domain Eukaryota; kingdom Viridiplantae; phylum Streptophyta; class Magnoliopsida; order Fabales; family Fabaceae; genus Ceratonia; species Ceratonia siliqua. Next base: position 2,477 of record JASKGM010077672.1, read on the forward strand.
TATTATTTTTTTTTATTTCTTTGTTGTTAATTTTAAAAAACGCTTTAACAAAATTAGGTGTTTACAGTTGCCCCTCTTTACTTGTCTCTTGAGAAAAAACGAATGATCAGCGATCCTTCATTTTTTTTCATAATGAGCAAGTAAAGACCAAACACGGATTTTGTCCAGTAACTCGCTGAACTAGCAAAGAATTCCTCGCTCGAAGTCCTGAGGGACTATAAATCACTAAATGGGGATTTAACACAAAATTTTTCTATTTTACTAGATAAATTACAAATTGTCGTATGTAATAAAATGGATAAAACTGGTATAGAAGGATCAATGTATGCAGTAAATTGAAAGGAAATGGTACCGAAGAATCGATGTACACAATAGGTTGAAAGGAATTGGTACAAAAGAATCGATGTACACAATAAATTGGAAGAAATTGTATAGAGGGATCGGTGTACACAATAAATTAGAAGAAATTGGTACAGAAGAATCGATGCACACAATAAATTGGAAGGAATTGGGACAGAAGAATCAATGTACACAATAAATTAAAAGGAATTGGTACAGAAGAATCGATGTACACCACAAATTAAAAGGAATTGGTACAGAAGAATGTACACAATAAGTTAAAAGGAATTGGTACAGAAGAATCAATGTACACAATAAATTAAAAGGAATTGGTACATAGAATCAGTGTACACAATAAGTTAAAAGGAATTAGTACAGAAGAATCAGTGTACACAATAAATTTGAAGGAATTGGTACAGAAGGATCGATGTACACAATAAATTGAAAGAAATCGTATAGAGAGATCGATGTACGAAAAGAATTGGTACAGAAGAATCGATGTACACAATAGATTGACAGGAATTGGTACAAAAGAATCCATGTACACAGAGAATTGAAAGGGAATAGTACGGAAGGAGCAACGTACATAATAAATTGAAGGGAATTAGTACGGATGGATCAACGTACACGTTAAATAGAAAGGAATTGGTACAGAACGATCAATGTACACAATAATTTGAAAGGAATTTCTAGTCCTAAACCTGCTAATAGAGAGACTACGTATCATCCCAAAATAATGGTAAAGTGCAATGTGGGTCATTTGTTCTATACTTACGTCAAAAGATATTTAACAAATATGATGCTAATGCAATAAAGATAGTATGGGATGGAGTCAGCTCTTGGAAATAAAATTTTGAAATATGCATTATAATCCCAAGTAAAGGCCTACCAAGCGTATTCCATTTCTGCCACTCTTTTATACTTCTATGAAATTGTGTCGAACTAGTCAGAGGTATTTATTCTCAACGCCTGGGCATTATTATTTCATACTTAGAATCTGTTCATTTGGATAAGGTTTTGAAGTCAAACCAAACTGATCTAAAGAGTCTCCACTACTTTTGTAGGGTGAAACCAATCACATCCAAGTACTTTAGAGTAATATGCAGTTTAAGTGTTTAAATCCAAATATTATCCAAAGAAAAAGATAATTAGGACAAAAGTCAATTAAATAAATAGAACTTCTTTTATTTGCACAAAGCTTGTCAGCCAAAAATGTTGTGAACACAAATTCTTTTGTCATTGATGACCAAACGTCTAATCAACAGAAAGGAAATGTTTAAATAGGCTATAATTGTAAGTATTGAATCTTCTAGAGCTTTACATCGACGAGAAAACAAAAACAAAGGAAATTTTGTCTCAACTAGATTCCTCAATGTCCATAAATTCTTGATTCTCAAATCGAAACTGATATGTATTTTCGATTTCCTTGAGAGAAGTGGTGTCGATGCCAACGAAAACTCTTCAAAATTGCCCCGGTACTCTTCAAAATTGCCCCAGTTTTGATGAATGCCTAATTGCCCCAATTTTGACTTGTGGGTTCTCATTGATTCAGGCATAACCTCTACCACTTAAGCCGCCCTTTTGGGTTTTTGACTTAGGGGTGTTTTTCTCTTTCTTTTTATTTTTGTGCATAACTTTTACCTAGGCTGCCTTCTTTGGTTTTCAACCTAACGACATTTTTTTATTTTGATTTTTTTTTCGTGCCTAACTTTTGCCTAGGCTACCTTCTCAGGTTTCCAACCTAGCGGTATTTTTTTTTAATTCTTTTAGGCATAATAGCGTTTAATTGCATCAGAATTGATTGGCTTAGCCAATTCCTACCCGTCCATGTCAGTGAGAATCAAGGCTCCTCCTGAAAAAGCTTGCTTAATGATATACGGCCCCTTATACATAGGAGCCCACGTTCCTCTGGCGTCTTCCTGATTGGGGAGAATTTTCTAAGGTACAAAGTCCCCAGTTTGGAATTATCGTGGCCATACTTTTTTATTGAAAGCTTGAGCCATCCTCTTTTGGTATAATTAATCGTGGCATATGGTAGACAATCGTTTCTCCTTAATTAGATTCAACTACTCATATCGAGCTTCTGCCCATTTGTCTTCTTCAAGCTGTGCATCCATAAGTACCCTTAGAGAAGGGATTTCTACTTCAATAAGAGTCATTGCTTCCATCCCATATACCAATGAATATGGTATTGCCCCAATTGATGATCTCATGCAAGTATGGTATACATAGAGTGCGTATGGAAACTTTTCATGCCAATCCTTGTAGTTGACCCCCATTTTCCCCAATATTTTCTTGAGGTTCTTATTGGCTGCTTCTACTGCCCCGTTCATTTGTGGTCTGTATGGCGTTGAATTATGGTGTTTGATTTTGAATTGTTCACACAACTTTTTGACTTCAGATCCATTCAAATTAGGTGCATTGTTGGTGATTATTCTTTTTGGCACTCCATACTGACATATGATATTGAGCTTGATGAATTTCATAAATACCTTCTGAGTGATCGTGACATATGATGCCACCTCAACCCATTTAGTGAAGTAGTCGATAGCCACTAAAATGAAGCGATGTCCATTGGACGCCTTAGGATTGATGGGTCCGATTACATCTAAACCCCACATAGAGAATGGCCATGGGGCTGTCAAGTTATGTAACGGAAACAGGGGAGCATTAATCCGATTTACATAAACTTGACACTTATGGCATATCTGACAGTAATTGATGCAGTCTTTCTCCATGGTGGTCCAATAGTAACCACACCTTAGAATTTAACGGGTCATTATGTGTCCATTAGCATGAGTCACCTTCATGTATTTCTGCCATGATTGTTTATGCTTCTCTATCATCTACAATGAAGTAACATTCCATCTTATCCTCTTTTATATAGTACTTCTCCACTCAGAAGGAAATTGGCAGCCAATCGCCTGATAGTTTTCTTATCATTCTCATTTATACCATCAGGATATTACTGAGCTTGAATATAACATTTAATGTTTGTGTACTAGGGTTGTTCCTCACTTTGTTCGATATTAAGGCAATACGCTGGATTGTTGCTGGACCTGATATTAATGGGTAGAACTTTACTTCCTTGGTCTAACTTAAGCGTAACGGCCAATGTTGCAAGTGCATCGACAAATTGATTCTTATCTCTGGTCATATGCGTGAAGGAGATTTCTTTGAATTCTTTGATCAACTCTGATAAATATTTTTGATACGGTACCAATTTTGTCTCCCGTGTTTGCCATTCTCCCTTAACTTGGTAAATAATGAGAGCAGAATCACTAAATACCTCTAGCTTCTTTATGTTCATGGCTAAAGCTTCTTGCAGCCCATTAACGCAAGCTTCATTTTCGGCGATATTGTTTGTACAGTCAAATTCCAGTTTTATGGCGACTGGGAATTGTTTTCCTTCTAGAGAAATATAACAGCACCAAGACCATTTCCATGTATGTTTGTGCCCCATCGTAGTATATTTTCCAATTTCCCTCTTCGTCAGACTCTTCGGTATTTAGAATATCCTCGTCCGGGAATTCAAAATCCACTAAATGGTGTTCACTTATTGGGTTATCTGCCAAATGGTCTACGATGACACTCCTTTTTATCGTCTTGGCCGTAATATACTTGATATCATATCCTGACAGTATGGCCTGCCATATACTGACTCTTCCCGATAAGTGAGGTCTTTCAAATACATATTTCAACGGATCAATTCTGGAAACCAACAAGATAGTATAGTATGCCATATACTGATGAAGCCTCTTAACAGTCCAGATGAGAGCACAACATGTTCTTTCGATTGAAATATGCTCACTTTCGCACTCATTAAACTTCTTACTCAAGCAGTAAATTGCCCTTTCTTTTCTGCTATTTTCTTCGTGTCGAGTAAGCATTGCTCCCATGGATGTTAGGAGAACAGAAAGATACAACAATAAGAGTCTACCAGGAGTGGGCAGCATTAGAACTGGTGGGTTTTGTAGGTATGATTTCACCTTATCGAAAGCTTCTTGGCATTCCTCATTCCATTCTCCAGGGTTATGCATTCTTAATAGCCTGAACATTAGTTCATAGGTACGAGTCAAGTTGGCAATGAACCTGGATATATAATTAAGTCTTCCAAGGAAGCTCCTAACGTCTTACTCGGAGAAGGCATATCTTGAATGGCCTTGATTTTATCAAAGTTAATCTGAATTCCTTGTTGGCTCACAATGAAACCTAGCAATTCCCTTGATGAAGCTCTGAATGTGCATTTATTGGGGTTAAGACGAAGCTTATATTTTCTCAACCGCTCAAACAATCTTCTTAATACTGCCATGTGACTTTCTTCACCCTTGGATTTGGCTACTATGTCATCCACATGCACTTCTATTTCTTTGTGTATTAGATCATGGAATAAAACCACCATGGCACTTTTATAAGTAGCCCCTGCATTTTTGAGGCCAAATGGCATTACTCTATAGCATTATGTTCCCTACTGAGTGACAAAAGTTGTTTTCTCTTTGTCTGCCTCAATCATGCGAATTTGATTATACCCTGAATATCCATCCATGAACGAGTATCTTAGGTTAACAGCCATGTTATCTACCAACACATCAATGTGAGGCAAAGGAAAGTCGTCTTTAGGGCTCGCCTCGTTCAACTTCCTATAATCAACACACATCCTCACATTCTCATCTTTCTTGGGGACAGGTACTATAATTACTACCCACTCTGGGTATTGAGTAACTTCAATAAAATCGGCTTCTAACTCTTTTACTACTTCTTCCTTAATTTTTAAGGATAGCTCCGGTCTCATTCTCCTTAACTTTTACCTAGTAGGTGCGTAATTAAGGTTTAGAGGAATTTTGTGTGTTGCTATTTGGGGGCTAAGACCCAGTATATCTTGGTAAGACCATGTAAAGACATCTATGAATTCCTTAAGGAGTGCAACCATTTGTTCATGTTCTAGGTTATTTATAATCTTGAGTTCTTTCTTATCTTCCTTTGTTCCCAGATTTATTATTGTAATTTCCTCATTGTGAGGGCCCATTCTTCTTTTAGATGATTTAATTATCTTGGCAAATCTTTCCACTATTTCGTTATCCTCTTCATCGTAATCATACATGTCAATTTCAATATGAGAATCGATTAATGGATGTTGAGTAATTTCGTAAAGACGAGGATTTTAGGAAGAAACAAATTCCCTGGATCATGATAATGGAAAGAAATCAAAATGCTGACAGGAAATAAAATACACATGGAACAAAGATATGATGAATTGGATATTTTATTTATCTAGATAATTCAAGTCCAACATTTAAGTAATGTTCTACATGACTTTGGACATCAGTCAAGTGAACTAAAAAACACTCTCTTTTTCAAAACTAAATATTACTCTAAAGTGCATATGTCTGGGATTGGCTTCGCATCCTAATTATCAAGTGGCTGGCCCCTTTGATTTTGCTTAATCTAACTTTTATGATCTTCTCCACTGCCTAGAGTATTTACATCCCTGTCTGGCTGCATGACATGGTGTGCTGAAAAAGTCTAGCGAATATGAGGTATGCCTTTATTGCCTTTCTTCTTAGGTTTGAACTCGTACCCCAAACCATGATGACCCACATTCTCAATGACCCCAATGGGTGCTGGTATACCTTGCAGACTTTGACCTAAACCCTTTCCTGGCTGATATCCACTTTTGGCCATGATCTCTCCTGCTACACTTTTTGGCTTGGTAGCCTGCTTGCATGTAATCATCTTTTTAGAAATTTCCAAAGCTTGAAAGGAATTTCCTAAGTCCTGGTCAATGGCTTCAACATAAGGAATTGATGACGGCTTTGAGATTAACATCTCTTCTTCGCTTTGGACAGTTATGACCCTTTTCCCTTCAATAAATTTAAGCCTTTGGTGCCATGACAAAGGCACAGCTCCTGCTGCGTGGATCCAAGGTCTTCCCAATAATAGTGAGTATGAAGGCTCGATGTCCATGACTTGGCATACTGCCTAGAAGGTACTTGGACCTATCTCTAGTTTCAGAGTGATATAGCCTTTGACTTCTCTTCTTGTGCCATCAAATGCTCATACTACGAGGTCACTTATCTGCATGCTTTCTATATTAACCGACAATTGTAGTAGAGTTGAGTATGGTAGCACATTCAACGACGAGCCATTATTGACTAAAAAATTTGAGACAATACATGTTTCACACTTTGCAGTAATGTGGAGGGCCCTATTATGATTACTCCCCGATGTACTTAAGTCCTCTTCCGAAAAAGGCGATCATGTTGGACACCTTCACATAGTTCACCATTTCTTTGATTTTTTTTGGAGTGACAGTGGGACTGATGTATACTTGGTTCAATATTTTCTATAATGCTTTCCTATGCATCTTTGAACCAAGAATCAGTGACAAGAAAGAAATTTTAGCTTGTGTCTTCCCTAGCTGCTCCACAATGTCATATCCACTTTGCCTCATTATTTTGAGGAACTCGTCCTCTTGATTGTGGTTTGGATCTGGCGTGGGCTCCACTATCGTTTCTTTACCCTTGCTTTTTATTTCCAAGTTTTCGGGGGCGTATATCCTACCGCTTCAAGTTATGCTTCCCACAGCTAAGTTGTTTGCACTAGTGTCCCCTTGATCCGGAGGTAACTTCGTAGTTGTTATAGGGTTTTGAATGGTCACTGTTGGGTTGTATACCCAAGGGACCGCTTTATCACTAGCGTAAGGGAACGGTGCCGCTGTGTTGATTATCATGACCGACGTTAGTACTGTATTTGCAAGTGGTGTTTGTTGGGCTGTGAGGGTCATAGGTTTGGGAAAAAACCCTTCTTTGCTGATCATTGTGACCTCTAGTATTTGCTCCTTCCTTGAGAGTTTTATAACTCCCAAGGTGATACATCTTTGTAAGGCATGCTAGAATACCTTGCAGTGTTCTATATCATGCCCTTAGGCTAATTGGTGATATATGCAATAAGCGTTTGAGTCAAGATGTTCCTCATCTAAACTCATCTTTCTAGGGTTCCCCATATCAAACCCTAATGAGCTTAGATTCTCAAAGATTTGTAGCTTGGTCATTTTTATTTCTGAGACTTTTCTTATTGAACCCCGTCCTTCTACAATAACACCTACTTGATTATTATCCTGATGGTTAGGAAGGGGGTTGGTGTTGATGTTGGGGTTTATGTAGTTCATTTTCAAGGCCCCGATTTTAATTAACTTCATAACTTGTCTTTGGAAAGTCTAACAGTTTTCTATTGAATGCCCTGTCATGCCATAGTAGTATATACACTGTTCGTTTGACTTATACATGTTGGGTAAGGGGTTGAATTGGTTCAGTGGGCACTGGGCTGATGAACCACTCATCAAATAGCTTCTTGTATAGATCTGTGTTGGACATTTGGAAGTTTGGGAATGGTTCTAAATTTTGGTTCCGCTTGGTTTGCTGGAAATTATTTCATCCTTGCCCGGATGTCTGTCGTTGGTTATAATTGGATTGGTACCCTTATCCCTTATTTTGGTAATAGGGACGAGAGTCATTTTGATAATCTTGGCGGTTGTCCTGCATATACCTGACTTCGGGTTTTTTCTTCTTTTGCGAGAAGTTCCTTTTCTGATTTGATCCATTGGCTCATTATTTCCCACTTGGATCTTTCTGTTTTGGATCAACACTCCTATTATCTCGCCTACTTTAATAAGGTCCAAGAAATCATTAAAAGCACTACCCGCCATGAGCCCTACGTATAGAGACCCCATAGGTCCCAAAAAATAAGAGTAGGTTTCGGAATTCGCCGTTGGAGGTTGGACCTTGGACGCTAGTTTCTGCCATCTCTGTGCATATTCTTTGAAGGTATCTTTTTCCCACTTTTGTATAAACTAGAGTTGCTCCCTAGTTGGGGTCGTATCAAGGTTAAACCTACACTGCTTAAGGAACGCGTCAGCTAGGTCCTCCCAACTGTTAACTCTAGAGTGGTCCAGTATCATATACCATTGTAAAGCGGCACTTGTTAAGCTCTTGTGAAAGAAATTTAGTAGCAGCCTTTCATCGTCCCCGGTGACTGCCATCTCAGTGTAGTAGGACCTTAAGTGATATTAGGGATTAGTATTTCCATCGTACTTCTCAAACTCGGGTACTTTAAAATCTTTAGGAATAATGACATTGGGAGTCAGCCACAATTCCTTGGCACTGACGGCCCAGAATGCCCCTATTCCCTGAATGGCACGTAGTTTTTCTTCGAGACTGTGAAATTGCTCGAAAACTTTTCTCTCCCTCTCAACTTCGTCATCCTTTGTAGGGGGAGTAATAGGCACTTGATCAAATATAAAAGTACCATGCAGAGTTACATTCCCCGCACCTAGGGGGAATGTGGCTACTGGCGATGGTTGTGGGATATTGTTAGCCATTCTTGGCATCCCTGACGCTTGACCAGCATGGAAAGTTTCTTGTTGCGATGGGGGAGTTTCCTTACTCCTCATGTTTTCTGTGACAAATTCTATGAATTTGGCCATTTGATCTTGCAACTGATCAATACAGTTTTCTAGCCTTTGGACATTTTCAGCGTTAGTCATCTCGATCGACATGGCAACTGACCTAGTGCAAATTTGATGGACATATTGGGTGCGCTTGGCCGGACCTTTTCTTGAAGGTGCAATGATGAAATGATAATTGTTTTCCTATAGAATCAAAACGATATGCATTGTTAATGTCTAATTAAAATTTATTACTATTAAGGCTTGACATCATTTATGTTTAAATTTTTATGGCAAAGATTGGCATTAAAATTCATCCTTGATCATGCTCCTATTGAGAGTACAATACCCTACAACGGAAAACATGGCATACGATATACAGGGATCTATGTCACGTGTATATTGTTTTAAAAGAAATTCAAATTCTATGTTTCTATGGAAAGTACAATACTTTACAAAAGTAAACATAGTTAGTGAACACCTAGGGAAATTTTAAATCATCACGTAGGTGTCACCTTATTGCGTCTTCGTTTACACTGCCTAAGGAATCGTGAGAGCGCGACATTTTATAGAGAGCAATTCATACACTTGATCAAGTACTAGTTGTGAATAGAAAATTTGGATTTTATTCATTGATCTCAAGATATACAATATACGTGATTCAGATGCATTTATCCAAACGATAGATAAGCTCTTTACATAGGCCTAGGAAAGCTACTAAATCAGGAGATGATCCTGGTACTACTGTTGCTTCTGCTCGATGAAACCTTTCTATAAGTTATGGCAGTTTGTCTTGCACTTCCCTTCGCATTTCTTTGCAAGTGTCCAGGAGCCAGGTGGCTATGTTATATAGCATATGATAGTAATTCCTCCATTCTGCTTCCAAATGTTCCTTTTGATTAAGGTGTGCCATGAAATCTGCTGACACTGGCTCAATCATATTTAGAACAATTTGATTCTTGTTGTTTAGGCGGGCTATCTCTGCTCTTGCACTCACTAAAATTTTTTGCAGAAGGGTATTGGTGGATTGCTCTCGTGCTAAAAGATCATCGACCTACTTTAACTTTTTCTTGGCCTGAACCTCGTTACTTTTCATGTGTTGAGCATTCCTCCTAGCTCGCTCCAGATCTTGTATCCCGAGTTCTTGATGCTGCCAGAGTTTTCCTTTGTCTGCCCGAATTCCTTTTTCTATCTCTTTTACCCGTTGACTTAAAATCTCTTTTTCTCGGGTTAAGCTTGAATTTTCTTCTTTGATTATTACTATACTTGCTTCCAAGGTTTCTACTTTAACCTCAAGCTTTTGTTGCTGCTCGGATGTAACTGGCATCTGCTGTGTAGGTGGAAGGTTTTCTGACTTTTGGTCTACCCATTCATAGTATTCTTTGGAAGCCCCTGTGGTCCTTTTCCCTAACTCTGGCTTGCCCATGATTCTCTTATCATCCCAGGCATGCCTAATTTTCATAATTAAGTTTTCATTTTCCCCTTGATCATAATAAAAGGAAAAACCTTCGGTTATCATCCTGGTTGGCACCTTCTATAGGAAAGCCGGTTGTCTGAGTGCCACTATCGGGGAGTAAGAGATGCACCTTGTGATGCCCATTAGAGGCACAAAAGGAAAACTGCCACAACTATATATTATTTCTTCCTCGTTCCACCACGGTGGTTTCCACAGAACTTCCTCATTTTTGGTGCTGTGCAACAATTGTTCCCATTCAATCACATTCCGGTCTTCTATTCTCAAGGCGGTGAAGAAATTGAATGGTCGCAAATTCAACATCCTTGAATTCAGTAATTTCCCTAGGAGATGGGAAACCAACCAAATATAGGACTCTGCCAGGATAACTGGTACAGGACTAATTCCATAATGTTTCACTGTATAATAAACACTGATAGCACCTCTACCCATAAAACTGACTGCTGAAGGGAATAGCACCAATCCATATACCATCATTGACAGTACTTCCACCACCAAGGCCCAATGTTTTTCTTTAACCAGCTCTTCTAGGTACTTCTCAAGGTACGCTTGAGGTAACCCCTCTGCCAGTCCCTTTTTAGCCATTTTTTGACTGAACCTCGATAGTATATTTGTTCAAGAGGCTTGCTATGGACTTATCTGATATGCTACAACCCAAGTAAAAGAGGACTTCAGTGGATTGTGATACAGGTAGATTGATCGTTGTGCCATACTCTTCTATAGTTGGAGTGAGATGGGCTTGAGGCAATGCAAAACTCCTAAGCGATGGGTCCCAGAATTTTTGCAGGGCAATAAGGGTTGTTGACTGAACCGGTATGTTAATCAAATTAAGTATTTTCCCATGTCTACTCTCTATTGATTCTCGGAACATCCGGGGTAATGGTCTCTCAATAATCCTTATTTTCTCCAAAGCTGCCATTTGTGCTAATACACTCGTTCGTTTCTTAGTTTAACTCATTTTAATGCCAATCTTTGTTTTTTGTGTCTAAAATGTTGACGCCAAGCCTATAATAGTAAAGAAATATGAGGCAGCGTAAAAATCAATTTTATGCATGACGATGCCAAATGCAAGATGAGATTTAAGGATAAGAGAGCACGCTCTTTAGTGACCTAACTAGGTTTGATTCTTCCTATAAGGTTATTTCTAAGGCCATAATAGTGCAAGATTTTAGATAGTTCTATATTCCTCACTAGAGTGGCTTTAGAACATATTGCCCCTACTAGAATAGTAAGGATCTTGACTTCCTAGTTTAATTGCATGGGTGGACAGAGCCTCCATATGAACCAACCAAGTAAGTGAGTTAACAATCTGAGCGAAGGCTTTCATGAATACCTGGGGGAAATCCCACTAGGCATCACTATGCCACCTTCATTTCTCTCCTAGGGTTCACACAGACCTGGGTATAGGGCCCAACAAGTGTGTGCAAAAAGTGTGGATGGTGCACAGTGTGTGATGAGCATGCAAGCTTTTAGTCTTAATATTTACCCAAAGGAAACCCCAAAAGGAAACATAATAAAGCAATTATTTGTCATCTACCCTGGGGTGTGAATAGATATTGCAAATATTGTCATCTACCCTATGGTTCCAACAATTCATGCCATATGAAAAGTAATTAAACACACACATTTAGAGTTGCAATAAAGTAACACAGGTATAGCATCCAAAACAGATATTTGTAAGCAGCAATAAATAATTAAAAAATAAAGAAATAGATGGGGTAATAATATATTAAAAATCATATAAAGCACAAACAATTTATAACAGGCTTGACTCTTTAACAATCCCCAGTGGAGTCGCCAAACTGTCACAACGTGACGGTCGATGAAAAGCCATCATTTTATGACTTTGGGGCGCGTAAGGGAAAACGCAAAGAAAATGGGAGTCGCCACCAATTAATTAGAATGATAATTGGGATCCTTAAAAAAAGAATGAAAACTGGCCCTCGGAACTAAAGGAAAGGTTCAGGAGTCTAATTACGCGTAGGGAAGGTGTTAGACATCCTACAACGTCCATCCCTAAGGACGGTTACCTAAATTGTTTGTGCTTAAAGAATTTTAATTTATTTAAATTACCCATTTTTATTAATAAAATAATAATGGACAAAGATGGAAAAATAAATAATTAAACCTGCCTTACCAAGTAAGTGCCTACGTACCCCGAAAGGGATCAAGGTCAATGTAGTTCATAATATTTGAATAAGTCGATTAAGTTAGATGTATGATCTCAGACTGGATAATGTTAGGACATTAGGGGAATATGAAATTCCACTTAAAGCCTAGAAAATGAATTAAGAATGAACATCAGGAAGAATATGCCTCCACTGAATGTCCAACAGAATTGAGACTTTGGAAAAATAAGATTCCACTAAAAGTCTATGAAAATAGGACATTAGGAAGAAATAACCTCCATTGAATGCCTATGGAAATTAGAACTTTTGAGAACAGAAGTTTCTACTAAAAGTTCCTTAAGTTACTGGGGCAAAAGCAATAATTTATGAAGATATTGGATCAAAAATGAGATTTATGAAAGTAATAGGGAAAGAGTGAAATTTGTGAAGAAAGTGAGGCCGCCCCACTAAAAGTTAAGGGACTGGGATGTAATTAATAAAAGTAGTGGGGCATAAATGAAATTACTGACAGATTAGGGGTCAAAATGTAACTCTTGGAAAACATAGGGGTTAAAATGTAATTACTAAAAAATTGGGGTCAAAGTGATATTTTTTGGAAATGTGGAATTTGGAAAGTAGATCAATTATATTTTTATAACTCTTTAATTAAGCCGTTGAAACCATATGAAAGGTGATAGGCTTTGGAATTTTTTTGAAATATTTAAGTGGGCCATTTTATTCTATAAAGACATAAGTGGGCCCTAAATCACTTTTTGAATCAGTTGGGCCTTTGAAGCCATTTAGGAGAAAATTGAGCCCCCACTTTTCTTCTGGAGTCTTTGGAGTCTTAATCTTACTAGAACTTTAAAAACCCTTTTTGTTAATTAAATAAACCCTTGAAAAACCGCACTTATTTTGTATTCAGTCTAGAAATATTTTGGACCTTTTGACTACTCTATTCCTTATTTGGACTTTTTATGACAGAATATCATTCTTTAGCGGGCCTTCAATTATATATATATATATATATATATATATATATATTAGGCCACTCTTTGATTCAAAGATTCCCTATACATGCGTATATCTACTTTCTTTTTAGTATTATTATTTCCCCTCTTTCTTTTCTTTTATGAAGGTAATACGCTGAGAATTTAATAAAAACAGAAGTAAAATAAAATAATTAAAAAAAGAACAATAAAAACAATAATAATAAAATGAAAATAAAACAGCTAGATAAAACAGAAACAATAAGGTAACACCAAATCACAAATATGGAGAAATAGGTTGGTAAAACTAGTGGGTGGCTAACATTTCTATCGCTGAGCAAACCCTTGAATCATTAGGTAACTACATTAGAAATTGTAGCCTATCTGAAATCAGTAACCAATAAAAATCCAATCCAATCTCCTAGCCATGTGAGTCACAGAGTCAGTAGTAGGTAAACCCATTTGTAAATGTTAAGAGGTGTTATACTTTTTTTTTATGTGCAAAGTACTCTTTCAGGAATTGGAAATCTGATTGAATCAGCACAGTCATATACCACTACTCAATCCAAGCATTCTTAAATATAGTGATCTGGTATACCTTGGACTAAATAACATAGATGCAAAACAAACCGAAATGAGTAACTTTCATGGAGTTTTAAACAAATCAGTGTTGCTAAATCAGAATTTGGCCATCAAAATCAAAATTTATCATGTCAAGAATTAATCAACGATACTGGAAAAGAATCACTTAAATTTCTGATTTACAGAACCATTTCAGATGCACTATAATTTCCCCAATTCAAATTCTCACCTATTTCAACCTACCCAGAAAATCAAACCCTTATGTACCTCCTAAATACATCAGTGGATTAGCAATTACATAAGTGTTTATGTCCTTCAGAACCATCTGACCAGACAAAAAAATGGATCATATAACTAAACAGAAAAGAAATGAATGCATATCCCATTCCGAATGTCTAAATATTATACATTTCAAAATCAAAAAAGTAGACCAAATTTCGAATCCAAATATTACACAGGAAGATAGCTATGAAACGGCCAAAAACATGTAAATCAGAAAACAATTCAAATCTAGAAATTATGAAAACAGGAAATTGGAAACATGATTCGAACCTATAGCTGACAGGGATGGTGTTCGTTATACAAACTGAAAGCGAAACCAATCCCCCATAATTACAGGGTCCCTCTCTATTTGCACTCAGATTACAACTAAACCACACCTCCTATTCTCAGAAAAAAATTGATTTCAGATGTCCCTCCATTCTCGGTTTTCTCTTTTCTCCCCCGGTTCTCGATAGCCCTGTGTTTTTTGTTGGGTCATTCTTGGGTGTTTTCCCTACTCTTTGTTGGTGTCTTTATTAATGATCCCTGTTGTTCCTTGATTCTTCTCTTTTATAGTCAGAAATTAAAGTCAAGCCTCCTTGCAATCTGCTTCAATCGGACCCCCCTTTATGGCGTCAAATAACTTTTAGGGTTTTCCCCTTTAATGGTGAAGGAGAGAAAATGGCGATTTGGGGGAAGGAAAGGGGGAGAGATTTGTGGCAGTTTTCTGGTGTGTTATGGCCAGAAATCATGGCGCCATGGGAAATAGGAAGTGATGGAGGAAGAGGCGCGATTGACAGGGGTGAAAGGGAAATGGGGAGATGATGGAGGTGGAAGGGACACGGGGGTGAGGTAATTTAGGGATTTAGGGATTTAGGGGATTCGGGTCAGGCGGGTTCTAGGTCAGGTGGGTATGGGGGCCCATTTTCTCGTTGGGCTCCGGTTTAGGCTTATTGGGCTCCTTCCCTTTTTTTTTTTTTGGCTGAATCCAGTTTGGGCTGCCAGAAACAATGTTTTTTTTTGCTCCCCTTTTTTTATTTTCTTTTTCACTTTTCTTAATTGATTAAATTTTTTTTTTATCTTTTTATCTCCTTTTTTGTTTATTATTATTATTTTTTATTTCATTGTTGTTAATTTTAAAAAATGCCTTGACAAAATTAGGTGTTTACAATCCTTAAGTGGATCTCTTGTTAATGGGTAAACCACCCAATCGGAATTAGAGAATCCTTCAATTCTGCAGTTCCTATGATCACTGTAAAGAAGCCCTCATTCGAGCGCATTCTTCAAGTACTTGAAAATGCTTTATAATGCATCCTAATGAGTAATACGAGGACATGCCATGGGTTGACTCACAATACTGACTACAAATGATATGTCAGGGCGAGTAACGGTGAGATAGTTTAACTTCCCAACTAATCTTCAGTAGCTGGATAAGATAATAATTCACCATCATCTGCTATGAGTTTCAAATTTAGGACCATAGGAGTCTCACATGGTTTAGATCCAAGTAATCTTATTTCATTCAGCAAGTCTAGTACATACTTTCTTTGTGATAAAAGAATACCCTTCTTGCTAAGAATTATTATGTATTTCCTTATGGTATTAGATAGCATGTGTTGGCCTAGTGGGCTTGGTCATTTAATACAGTGCGTAACCTAATACTTCATTATAAATAGACACATAAGGAAACTAATGGTGGACAAGTTAGTAATCCTATTCCCATTCCCATTCCCATTATTTCTTTACTTTATTACATGGTATCAGAGCTGAGGTTTGGTGTATGCCAGTTATTGGTGGTGTTAGTCCACCATCTTGGGTGCACTCCCTCCAGTCGTGAGGGGAGTATTGGAAGTACCACATTACCTGGGTATGGTGGTTAAGTGTTGTATATAAGTATGTAGCATCCCTCCCTCAACAAGTCAATTTTTTAGGAGGAGTTAGGCCTAAGAAATTTCAACATAATGTAAGGCCTAGGGTGAATTGCTTAGGAAAGAAAGGATGGATTATTACAAAATCTGAAAATTTAATGATGCACCTGCTAAACATGAGCAAGAACATATAATTCATGTGCAAGAACACTTTTAGCACATAAAGAAGTGATCTTTCACTTTTCTTTCCACTTCTTTCTCAAATCTTGATGATTTTTCTTGATAATTTTTCAATCTTTTTCACTTTCTTGAATTATACTATCCTTATTCTTGATTCTTTTTACTTTATTGGGTAGTGCAAAATACTCCTTTTTTTCTTGGCACATTCTTGATAGTCTTTGTTCTTTGACAACTTTCTAGCACTTCTGTGCAATATTTCTTAATGCTTGATACCAAGATTCAATCTTTCTTGACCAAGAATGAATCTTTATTAATTCTTGGACCTTTCTTGACATAATAAGCTTGTCAAAATCATGCATGAAACTTTTTTGAAAATGGGTGTGATAAAGTGGGGTGAAAACAATATGGATGATGTGGTAAAATGAAGAAATTTGTCCAAAATTCGAATGCAACTTCAAAGAAAGGGGTTCTAGGGTTGTTGATCTTTAGGGTTAGTCTTGAAAAGCTCAAACAATCCAAAGAAATTCCTTAATCATATCTTTAATCATGCAATTAAAAGCAAATACTATTGTCATAGCCCTAATTAAATATTGCCTAAATTTATCAAAGTTAAATACTACAGCTAGTAATTCATTTTTAATTGTGGCATAATATAATGGGGCATCATTTAAAGTCTTACTAACATAGGCTATTACATGCAAAACTCCTTTCTTTCTTTGCCCTAAGATTGTGGTTATAACATACTCACTAGCATTATACATGAACTCAAATGGTAATTTCGACTCAGGTGTAGTTGGTCAAATTTTCATTTAGGATCTCAAAAGCATGTAGACATTTTGGAGATAAGTTAAAAGGAACATCTTTCATTAATAAATTGCATAAAGGTTTACTAATTTTAGAAAAGTCCTTTATGAATTTTCGATAAAATCTAGCATATCCTAAAAGACTCTTGATTCCTTTTAGATCTGTAAGGGCTCGTAGTTAGAAATTACCTTTACCTTGGCTTTATCAACTTCAATTCCTTTAGAGGAAATATTATGTCTTAAAACTATACCTTTTGTTACTATAAAATGGCAATTTTCCTTATTTAACACAATGTCAGTTTCTTGACATCCGTACCAAAACTAAAGCCGATTTTTTTAGGAAACTAACCAATTAAGATCCAAAAAAAGAGAAATCATCCAAAAATATTTCCATAAAATCTTCAATAAAATCAAAAAATATATCTTCAATAAAGTCAAAAAATATAGACATTGTGCACTTTGAAAAGTTATTAGGCATTGCATAAACAAAAAGGCATTCTTCTATATGCAAACATCTCATATGGACATGTAAAAATTATTTTCTCTTGATCTTCAGGGACAATATAGATTTGATTATATCCTAATATCCCTTTAGGAAACAATAATATGCATGCCTTGCTAATCTTTCTAACATTGATTATTAAAAAGCTGGGGAAAAAGATCTTTCCTAGTGGCTTCTTTTAACTTCCTATAGTAAATGCACATGCACCACCTTGCATCAAGCAATTCAGTCACCTTAGCGCTCACTATATCATGTAGGGCAGGGTTTAGATGCTTCTATGGCTGCATCTTAGGATTGAAGTAATCTTCCACCCAAATTTTGTGCACGCATATTGTAGAGTTGATTTGCTTAATATCTTCAATAGTCAATCCTATTGCCTTCATCTGCTCCCTTAGGACCTTGAGTAATTTTTCCTCTTCCAAAGTAGTTAAAGAACTAGAAGTTATAACTGGTAAATACTATGAGTTACCCAAGAAAGCATATTTTAGGGGATTGGGCAAAGGCTTGAGTTCTTGCTTTAAGATTTCTTCCTTAATACCACCATCCCTGAAGCTGGTACTATGTAACTAAGGTGGCTTGCGCCACTTCCTATATTATACCTTAATTCCTTAAATTTATCCATAATTTATCCCCTTTTCTGTCTGTAGGGGGAGTAAGGAATTTAAATAGTTTATCCATTCCCCAAATATCTTAATTTTTACCTTAGTTTTAGTCTTTGCTAGGCAGGCTTCCAGTGGTAATGTGGAATGTGATGTCCTAAGTGTGTCTAATACCATTATATCAATAACATCAAGTTGCAAACAAGTCCCATGATCAGTAAGGTGTTTAAGAGCATTAAAAACACAGTATTATATTGCAATTTTCTATTAGCTTAATTGTTTCATACGCCTCCAATCTTCTTCTTTTTTTTTTTTTTTATAAAATCTCCTTCGCAAATTTTGCATAGCTTGGCATATGAGCTAAGACATTTGCAAAAGGAATGTTAATTTGCAATTTCTGAAATATGTCAAGAAATTTATCGTATTGTTTATCTGAATTTTATTTTTAATCTTTAATGAAAAGGAATAGAAGGAAGATAAGGTTTAATAGGAACATCCTTACTTGACACATTAGGGTCCCTAACATTTTCAATAGAAGAGTTCCCTTTGCTGACTTTTGAGTTAAGGAGGTTATTAGACAAATTTCCTATTATTATAACATCTTTGTCCTGATCTATTGCAACATATCAAGCAATCAATTAAACCTTGTTGGGTCTCTATAAATAGAAGGGCACTCGAGGCTTCACAAAAAGAAGGGAGAAAGTGTTGGGCAGAGAGACTTGAGGGCCATGGAGGTTCATTCTAAAGGAGGTCTATGAGGCTAAAACCTAGGTAAATATCT
The DNA here is from genome assembly GCA_034509205.1 of Ceratonia siliqua. Classification (NCBI taxonomy): domain Eukaryota; kingdom Viridiplantae; phylum Streptophyta; class Magnoliopsida; order Fabales; family Fabaceae; genus Ceratonia; species Ceratonia siliqua. Next base: position 21,406 of record JASKGM010077672.1, read on the forward strand.
TGCAATGATTTCTAAGCAATTTATAGGAAGATGGTTTGCATAATATAAGGAATTGGGCTCTTGGAAAGTTGAGAGTATTCATGTATAAATTATATGAGATTGCATAAGGGACTCAGGGAAGAGGGCATTAGATGCATGGTGAGGATCATGCATGATATATCCATGACATGATGCATATGCTTTATGTTTAATATCTTCTTTTCCATGGCTTATTTCATTTTCAAATAAAACTATGCAAACCGATAGTTTTAATTAATTTCATGAAATTATGTAATCATTTTACCTAGTCAAAAATATTTTAATCATTTTGTTCAAAATGAACATCATTGTGAGAAACATAAAGTATGATTTTTCCTCAAGAATTATGGTTTTTAGGATTCGTAGTTATGTTGTAGTTATGTTGTGCTAGAACCACCAGGTGCACCTAGGTCACAACCTCTGGCAATTGAGTGATTCTTGGTAAAGGGTTTGGTATCTCCAGAAGAGCCCCTCCTTGATTAAGTTGGTCCTTAGGGTGAGATCTTTATTTTTCCTCTAATTGAGTTGGTCCTAGAGATGGACCATTTAGGTTTCTCTATGGGACTCTGTACTATCCTTATATCCTTTATTTGATACTTATTTTGAGTTAGAATTTTGGAACCTTGCATAATATATTTCGATAATTGAGGTTTTTTTTTATAAAAGGATTAGTTAAGATATATGAATTTTTTTTAAAGGGAAGCACATTATTGCATGCATTACGGCATATTAGGAAATAAGGAAGATAGGAGTTAGAGGTAATAGTTGAGTATTTCAAATCCGTACATACATCCATTGAGGTGAATCTCAAAGGAGTAGCCTTAGAACCCAACACATTTGAAGAATTTAGGAACCCAAGAAAGCCAAATTTAGGTTTGGTAACAATGATCTTCAATGATCTTAACCTTATGTTTGTGAGAGACACGAACCAAAGGTATAATTTAGTTTAAACGCCACAAGAAAAGATTTCCTTGATAAGTTTGCAAGTTCATAAAAGAACCAAATAGAAAATTTGCTCTCTTATTGATGTATGAAAACACAACATGTCCTCCAAATTACAAAGATCACAGCTAATATAGGCTGAAGAGAACCATAAATTAACTAGGAAAGGAAATAAAATAGCAACACTTAATTGGAGTCCTAAACAATGAAAATTTGACTAATTAATTAACTCCTTGCACATATGACATAATTAAAAGTCTCCAACCATGCATGTGAAATTTCTGCCCAAACTTCTTTAAATAGCTCCATCACTAGCTTGAATCACGTTTACAAGCTCTTGGACCTTCAAGTTGACAAGCTCCTTCATGTTAGATGCCTCATGCATAATTGGCTTAATCCAAATTGCTTATATCAACTCATTGAGTGCTTCTTTCATCTTGTTAGCTATAGCTCTTATAATTGGGCCTTCAGGAATAGATAATGGTTCCCTCAAAGATTTGTTAGCAAATTCCTCATTCTCATCATGTATTGCATGACATACGATTTGTTTTGGTTTGATTTACCTCATTGTGTATTTTTGAAGATCACCCATTTGGGGACTTTATTTTATTTTGCAGGTCATTCCAGCATGTAGTCACAGTCTTGGTCCAATTCCAAGAGCTGTAGACAAGAAGGGTCTTGGGAATTGAGAGAGTTTAGGATGCTAAATTGTAGCCTAAAGCACCTCATAATTTATTATTTAATGAAATATAATTTTAAAGAGATTGTCTTAATAAGAAATGTTTTCTTTTCTCATTGAAAAATGTGATTACTGAATAGTTGGTAGTCAGAAATTTGAGTGGTAAGGCTTGCTTAGGTTAGTGGGTCAAGGAACCCTTAATCCTATCACCGGTCACAACTTGGTGAGTTGGGTCATGACAAAGTTGGTATCAAAGTGTAGGTCAAGATGGAAAAGTATGAGAGTGGGTATTAGAATCTCCAACTTGGAATGGTGAGTTGATTAGTAGGACCCCACCTATACGTTGTGAACTCAGGTACTCCTTATAGGTAAGTGGACTACTGATTTTTGTCTAGACCATCTAAGGCCATGCATATATGTGGAGCATAGAGAAACTTGGCTAGCATTAGAGTTGCAAGGATTAGTTTAGACAAAAAAAAAAAGACCAGGGACCTGTCTTCGGAGTGTAATGAAACATAAGGAATTACTTGAGCATGTGGGAGTGATCACCTAGTTTATGCCACACCCCACTTAGGATATGTGACCGTCATAGGAAACTACTGTTAAGATAGTGTCCTACAATCCTGCACGTAGACATGTGCATTTACAAGATACAACAGAATAAATGTACTAAAGTAGCATTGACAAGTAAGATTTAAAATCAGGAACTTTTTCTCAAAATTTGATATAATGTCCCTAGAAATTTTAATATGCCTAAGTACAACTAGTTAAACAATCATGGTTGATAGGTACACCGTAAGATACAAAATTTTCCTCCATGGTCAAAATACAAAGAAATGTATGGCATATGTGCATATCACAACACAACAAGACTATGCAAAATCCTAGATCAACTATCCAAGAACATTAAAGGTTTATCATTTGTCTTCCATGAAATCCTACCAAGCTCAAGTGATACGCTCTTGAGTTGCTTGAAGATTAGCGTGTGAAGATACGGTAACTTAATCTGAAATGTGGAAAAATAATAGATTTTAAGTCATATAGACCCAGTGAGTGAGAAATTCTTCCTCAAGGATACAAGTTTGCACACAAGGTAGTATATTCTTATTTATATACAAAAATAAGTTAAATGAGTAAAGTATCATACTCTATGTAGAAATTTACATGTGGAAGTTTATCGACATGGAAATAAGCTTTTCAAACTATATTAATACCAATGGCCTTTTTGGAAAGGAAATAATGTATTATAGCTTTAATACTCATATCAAATTATGAATCTTACCAAAATGTATAAAGATAAACATATAAATTCATATACTCATGCATGTGACAATTGTAAATAAAGGGATGCTAAAGAGGTAAATTCCATATACTTATTCATATGACGATTATAAATAAAGGGATGAATCCAATGCTTCTTTAAATAAGGGATACTTCCATGTACAAGTATATGTAAAGTATATCTCAAATGCAGTTGTTAGGAATATGATGCCCTAGAAAGCAAGTTTATTCCCAAATCATTTAATGATTGATACATTTTAATTATTAAACAAAGAGTTCAATTATGTAAGCTTTGTATTATGGATATTAAGGTACCAAGATTTTATGAACTAATATACATTTGAATAAATGTTATGAGGCATGAGGCAAAGAGTGAAAAACACAAGATAGAGGCGTGAGGTTTTGAGAGGAAAACTTTGAGAGTTATGCCACCATCTATAGGAACAAGAGAGCTTTCTATTTGAAAAAATGAGAAAGCCATCATTCAATCTTATTATTTTATTCTTCACACTTGTTTTCACCACAAGTTCTTTGGATTGAAAGAATTCACAAAAAATAGGTGGTAAATACAGTTGGTAGAGAAACTTGCCACAACATATTCAGCTACAAAGGTATTTATTTTCTCCATATGATTTCATGCAAGTGGTGTATATTTTTGTGATTATCAATCCACTGCATTGTCTTGCATGGTATAATTTAATTTTTTAAAAATCTATGCTTCTACCAATATCACATAGGCTTAAAAACTAGACCTAATAGGATCAAGCTTTATAAATGGGAAGAAACCATGTACCCATCCCATATAGCCTACCTTACTCCTAAGTTATATTCCATGGACAAGTCCATATAAACTAGGTGCACCTAGGGTTACACTTAGGGCTGTCAAATAGGTTGGTCTACCCCAACCAATCTTGACTCGCTTTTTAGGTAGGGTAGGGTAGGTTAGCCCACCAAATTTGGGCAGGTCAGAAAACTTAGCCCACCCCGCCCTTATGGTGGGTTAGCGGGCTAACCCGTTTAAAGTAACTACTATATAATAAATATTACTTTTAATGTTAACTGACACAAGGACATGTATAGCCTGGTGGTAAATCTTTTGATTAGTGACTGTAGGGAACTGGGTTTGATTCCTACACAGCCACATCTCTTATTTTATTAAATTATATTGGCTACTGCACTGCCTAATGCCTTCTAGATCATGAATTTGTAATGCTTACTGGAGTTGTTAGCAGTTGGATGCATTGAATAAGTGAAAGCACATGGAGTCATGGAGAAGGGAAAAAAAGTGGAGAATATTCCAGCCTGCCTTCAACTCACACTTGACCCACTATCTAGGCAGGGCAGGGTGGGCTGGCACACCAAAATGGTGGGCTGGCCAACCATTAATCCACCCCGCCATTTTAAACAGGCCGGACGGGTCAACCCAATGGGCCCAACTCATTTTGACAGCTCTAGTTACACTACAAATGGGAAGAAACCATGTGCTATGTAACATAGTTCATTTGCATATAAGTTAACCATATGAAAATGAGGACATAATGTCATAAATAATACCAATGTCATATACATGAATAATGATAATCATTTAAAAACTCACATGTCAAGTACAAGCCATAAACATGTACAAAATCACACATGTGGATATTTGGTAACATATGCTAGATTTGAATAGCTTTATGTGACATAAGGATATAGGACTCTTCATATGATAAGAAAATATTGTATAAAACCAAGAGAAATAGCTTATGTCTTTATAAATCCAAGATATGTAAGAAATATATATACAAAACCAAATTGTTCCTTTGTTCTTTATGAGCTATGGTATAATTCAATAGCAATGTAATTTTAGGAATCAAACGAGCATAATTAAAGTAAGAATTTTATATACTTGTCATACAGAAAATAAATATAGCATATAAGTAAAACTCATGTAACCAAGGGTAGAGAATTCCACTCGCCATTTTAACTTTGAAAGCTTAGTACACAATACCACCTCATGAGGTATAGCCACACTAAGTCAAAAACCAACATTGTCCTTTGTCTTTGGAAGCTCACTTGAGCTTGAATATTGTAGGAAGAGTTTCTTGAGGAATTCTTTAATTCTAACACCATAATCATGATGAGGGAGTGAAAATATGACACTTTTGTAGAAGAGGAAGATGGAAATGGCAAGAATTTAAGAAGTTTTAGAGCTCAGACATGCTTTCATGGAGGCCTTTGGCCAAAACAAGAGGAAGTATATCAGATGATCAAAGAGGCACCCATAAGGCTCATAAGAAAAAAAAACCTATTTGGACCAAAATGCCCATAGTCTTCCATTTCCTTACAATTCAATTTTAAGGGTATTTAGGTCATTTTAAAATAAAAAAAATCTGTGCCTCCTTAGCATGGCATAGCCATCTATGAAGATTGTAAAATTGAATGCATGAGTGTAAAATGACAAAATTGTCCTCATATTATACCTTTACCTTAAGGGCAAAATTGTCCTTTTACTTATAACATTTTATTTTTACATGATTTCTTCCCATAATCACCATATGAAAATTCATATTCACTTGCTTACTACCATAAATATAAGAGAAATTATAGAAGCCAAAATAAGGTCAATTAATTAGTCAAAGTTTATCCCTATACTAAGTTTATTTAGGAACATATGAATTCCCTAAGGTATAGTATTCAGCCAAAATCTTAGACATAAGGTGGCATTACAAATTCTCACGTCTTAAAAGAATTCGTCTTCAAATTCAAGAAGTAGATGCAAAGGAAAAGTGAATTTACATACCAAATAAGTGAGGATATCTTTCCTTTATAAGGGCCTTCGATTTCTAAGTCCTTTCTTCCTTTCCATGATGTTCCCATATAACTTTCACTTATGGGTGCCTCTTTGATCGAAGTTTTCAACTTTGAGATTGATAATGGCAACCAGCTACTTTTCATATATTTGATGAGAATCTAATTCCGTTAGTACTTGAGGTAAGATATGAGCATTGTCTAGAATATACCTCTTCAACCTTGACACATGAAATACTGGTTATATATTTGCTAGTGTTGAGGGTTGCTCTAACTTGTTTATCACTGTCTCGTTTCGTTGTATGATAAAAAAAGATCCAATGTATTGAAAAGTCAACTTACCTCTCTTAGGTCAAAATGAAACTTTTGTAGGATTGGTGAAGAGGTATAAGTATGTATTTTAACATAGCCTTAAGCAGTTAGGTTAACCCTCCATAAAGGTATGGGCAGAGATGAAAATGAAATTAAAGTAGAAATACTTCTTGCCTACCATAGGGTTAATTGATGAACCAACAGTTGACCTTGGGAACATTATACTTTTTTGGAGTACATGACTCATTTTAAATAGTTTATACAAGGTGTAACATGAGGGAGTAACCTTAGATGACACTTATTAGGTTTCTACATAGGCTTCGCCTAAAAATATGGAGAAAATTTAAGATATATCTCCTAGAATTTTTTACAAAAGCTTACTATACAAATTTAGAAATTAAGTCTTTTCTTTTTTGCCTCCTTTAGACATTATCCTATGTAGGGTATATAGAGTTTAATCAGCCTAGAGCAGTAATTGTTATTGAATATTCCACTAGTAGTTTACAACATAGGGTTAATTATACTTTAAACTCTAGTCCTTCACTAAGCATAGTGAATCTTTTGCCGCTAACTCTCATCCTAGTGGTTCTACTATTGAATACTTTCACTTCCATTATAGGGACTAAATTGCCTTTGGCTATACCAACAATGCTTTATTTTAAAACAACAGTCCGATACTCCTATTGACTTGGGAGATGTGGACATATTCATTGAACTTTTTGAGTACCCTTCCAATGTTAATGAGGAAAACATAATGGGTTGGGAATAAGCTTTGGTCATCTTAGTGTGATGTAAGGCATCTTGTCAACTTCTACCCCTATTGATTCTTAAATTCTAATTCTATAGCTTTATTAACTGTGGAGGGTAAGTTTGAAAGCTTGTCATAGATAGGGTGATACCATTAATGTGGTTTCTAGTTCAAGGATAGCTAGGATGGGATTTAATCCAAATATATATATTCAAAGATTTTTAATAACATGAATAGATAAGACTTCTTTAGAAGTTACTGTGCGGTTTCACATTCTCCTTCAGTTAGGAGAGTACAAGGAAGAAATATTTTGTAATGTTATACCCATGGATGTAACTCACATGCCCTTAGTTGTCCTAGTCTATATGATCATAACATCACTTGTTTTAGGAGAGACAACACTTATATGTTTAAATTAAAAGGAAAAACTATTTTGTTTCATCCAGCCACTAATTAAGGATAGAAAGCCTAAGATCAGATCCTCTTGTCAAGAGCATAGTAAACAAAGTTATACATTATGACCCATAGGCAATTTGTGAGTGAGAGCAGGGGATTGAATGTGACGTTAGCTGTAGTGGCTAGGGTTTCTTTAGGAACTTCTAAGGATAGTCTACCCATATCCCTAAAGATTCTCCTACTTTTTGATGAATTTAGGGACATATTAGACTTATAATTAGTTTTAATTGGTTTTCTATGATAAACCTTAGCAATAAGTTTTATGTTAATCTTAAATATTCCCTTTCTTGCTTAGACATGGTGTCTTTTATTAATTTGTAGTTTCTATTAAAGGCTTAGCTGCTGTTCCTAGATAGATGGGATCAATTAGGAAGTGACTAAACCTAAATCCATTATTTTGACATGCATAGTTTTATGATTTAGCTATTATCAATACTTAGTTTATTATGGACTTACGTACCATCATGGCCTCAATCATAGATTGTTTAGAACAAGGAACTTACATTCGACAGCTGGTTCTAAAGCCTTTAAGATCACTAAAGTTTAGTTAATTAAAGTTCCAATTCTACTATTATCTTTACTAGATCTCTCTAAGACCTTTAAGCTTACATGTGATACCTCAAGTGTAGAACTGGAGGTGTTTTGAGCCAAGAAGGTCATCCTTTAAGCTAGGTGCACCTAGGATTACACTACGGATGGGAAAAAATCATGTGCTATGTAACATAGTTCATTTGCATGTAAGTTAACCATGTGAAAATAAGGACAAAATGTCATAAATAATATCAGTGTCATATACGTGAATAATTAAAAACCCACATGTCAAGTACAAGCCATAAACATGTATAAAATCACACAAGTGGGTATTTGGTAATATATACTAGATTTGAATAATTTTAACTCCCATAAGGATATAAGACTCTCCATATGATAAGAAAACATCATATAAAACCAAGAGAAATAGCTTATGTCTTTATAAATCCAAGATATGTAAGAAACATATATACAAAACCAAATTATTCCTTTGTCTCTTTATGAAATAATATGGTAGAATTCAATAGCAATGTAATTTTAGGAATCAAAAGAGCATAATTAAAGTAAGAATTGTAGATACATATCATAGATCAAATAAACATAGAATATAAGTAAAAATCATGTAACCAAGGTAGAGAATCCACTCATCATGCTAACTTTGAAAGCTTAGTACACAATACCACTATCTTTGTGAGTTTTAGCCACACTAAGCTAAAAACCAAGGTTTTCCTTTACCTTTGGAAGCTCACTTGAGGTGGAACACCATTGGAAGAGTTTCTTGAGGAATTCTTCAATGATATCTTCATGATGAGGGAGTGAAAATATGACACTTTTGTCAAAGAGGAAGATGGAAGTGGCAAGAATTTAAGAAGTTTTGGAGCTTGGACATGCTTTCATGGTGGTCTTAGGCTAAAACAAGAGGGATAAGATGAGATGGCTGACATATAGGAGGAATAAGGCTTATAGGAAAAAAAAAATTCAACCCACCCATTTGGACCAAAATGCCCCTAGTAAACCATTTCCTTACACTTGAAATAAGAAAAATCTAAGCCTCCTTAGCTTGAAGTAGCTGGCCATGAAGATCCTAAATTTGTCTAGAATAAATGAGAGTAAAATGATCAAATTGCCCTCATTTTATACCTTTACCCCCAAAGGTAAAATCATTCTTTTACTTATAACATTTTATTTTTACATGATTCTTACTAAAATCACCACCATATGAAAATTTACATTCTCTTTGTTACTACCATATAATCTAAGAGAAATTATGGAAGCCAAAATAAGGTCAATTAAGTGATCAAATTTTATTTTATATTAAGTGCATTTATCAATAAGTGAATTCCCTAAGTATAGTATTTGGTCAAAAACTTAGACATAAGGTGGCATTACAGTTCAAGAGAATGTGGTGGATATGGTGTAGGTATGGTAAAAAGAAAGAAGAAAGACCCTTAGATTGGTAGACCAATATAAAGGATAACCCCATAGTGAGAAACATGATTATTAGTATACAAGAGTTAAGAGAAGTACTCGACCGCAAGAGTCCCCCTAAAAGGAGGGTTATTAATGGACTTATACCTTAAGTAGCCAAAGGTTTTGTGAGAAATACAACATGGTTAAAGGAGTGGTGTAGTTAGTCCCATATAGATCATTTAGTATTAATGTGTGAGGAAGCCGTGATGAGGTCACAGGGAGATAAACCATGAGGTTAATGGGTACGTATGTGTAAGGTGTTCAAGAATGAGTTTAAGAGATGAGTGAGATAGCTAAGGAGGAATGACTGAAATTTAGGGACCTTGTCAAACTGAAAATGAGTGCTAAGGGCTATTGATCAAGGGGGAAGTAGCACAAACAAGGAGAAGTGGAAGTTGTAAGTGAAATTTACAACAACAACCAATGTTGTTGGGTGTGAGCAGAACCATAGAAATAAGGCTTAGGGGTTTATGCTATAAATAATTCTAGGTGGACGGATTCTTCTGCAAAAGGGATACAGCCCATGAATGCTGTAAATTATGTGATTCAGGACAGAACAAATTTTCTTGATGTGACAAAGATTAAGAATAGGACAAAATAATTGGATTATAGGCAAAAAGCATAGTTAAGGAACTAAATGACTATGAACCTGCAGGCATTAAGCTAAGGGAGGTAAAGCCATGGTAGAGGTTGAGAAAAAGGAGGGAAATAAGAAATTCGAGGGAGACGAAATGATTTTAGTGATGAGGTAAAGCATGTGGAGGATGAAAAGTAGCAGAAAGGGAAATGAAATCCCAATAGTGGTCGAAAAACTCAAAGTTAAGAACTAAATTGAGATTAGTGAACCGAGGAGTGTAGGAGAAAATTTATGGTAAACCAATGGCATCGTCATGACCAAAATTTAGAGGAAAATTTGTGGATGAAATTTGAAAAGCATAAAGGTGTATGGGGCTATGCGATCAACTGACCCCTAAGGAGCAATGGATCAAACTACATAGTATGACTTTTAAAAGAACAGACTAAACCCTAGTTTTCCCATATTGTTTATTCCTAGTCATCCATCATCCCTTATTCTAGAGAGAGCCTTATCCTTGCCCAATGGTTTTTGAGCTGTTTCGTAAATCATAAAGCGTTTACGGTAAGTGCTTTGAAAATCTTAAAGTAAGAAACTTCCTTCCAATCAATGTGAAAGTTATCGTGGGCATCCTAGATCAATATATGAAGCTTTTAGAAGGGGCATATAGTTTTTCCTAAGGTTCAGAGTATTCCTTTCCATTAATGGCTACTAGGAAGAATTTAGATCAAGGGCAGTTGAGTCGTCAACCATCCTGGACCAGAATGAGGACCTTGGAGCCCCTCCAAGAGGTGTATGATGAAGATATATTTGTATCATTCAAGAAAAGTGAGAGGTATTTCAGGGAGATGACAAACAAGGATATCCTATTTGGAAAGTCGATTCAAGACTCAGCTAAGAAGCTGTATAACAGGCTGGAATCCTATAGTTATTTCAAAGGATTAACCTTTGGGAAGTGTTCCTTACCACTACATGGCTAATGTATTTCTCATTGTTCAGTAATTATTTACCAACCTAACCAAGACATGGGTGGAGCCCTACACTTTAGCTTCCCGAGAGGTGACTATCAGTGTACGACAGACCTAACTTCTCAATAGTATATCAGTGGGTTTTGGGGTTAGAGGAGCCCCTGCAGAAGCTAATGCATACAGAAGTGATGCAGGTGCCCTTCATCACTTAGTTTTGTATGCTCTAGTGACTTATACCATCATGCGACAAAGTGGTAACAAGTTGGCGTTCACTTATGCCAACATGCATATGTTGGCTCATATCAAGGTCGAGAAGCATATCAACCTCTCATGGATGCTGTTGAATCACATGTGGATATCCCTAAATGCTTCCAACATGTCTTTTCCATACAAAATCCTATTCTGCCAGTATTTTGGGCACCATAGGGTAGATGTGAGTGTAGAGTTGGATGTGGTACAACTCATGAGCTTCTTTGATACCAAGTCCTTTATTACCTTGGATTTTCACTGAGTGGCCAACTGTTATGATTGCATCCTCCACGAGGGGCAAAAGTAGGCTCCATAAGATTCAGAGGAGAAGGTAGTACAGATGGAGGAAGAAGAGGAACAACAGAGGCATCGCAGTAAGGGCAGTCGATGGGTGATCTTTTTAATGACCTAACCAGGATTAAATACCATATGAGAGGACTAGATGTGAATCTGAGTAGAATTGAGGAGTAGTAAGCAAAGATGCTGAACTAGATGAGGCACCAACAGTAGTAGAGACAAGGTTAGGAGTTCAAGGATAGTTGTGAAATATTCTATAATGCTGAGGTGCAAAACTTTTGAATGGATTAAGTGTATGTTAAATTTTATCTTGTATTGCTTGAACAAATGAATGAATTAATGAAGCCATTATTTTAATTCCTATTTGAAATTTATGTTGAAAGTTGTGATTAGTAGTTCAGCAACTTAAGAACCCAAGGATTTTATTAAGGTTTTACATAGTAAAGTAGAAATCGAGTGAGGGATAAAGTATTACCCACTTAGTACCAAAATGAAAACTGAGTACTAGGGTAATGTGAATGACTATAGTGGCAATGACAGGGACAAGTGATGACAATGAAGATCATTGAAAGTGAGAGTGAAGGGCGACATGAAACTTGAGCAGGATTTGTTGGATCTAGTTATTTATCCTAAGTGTTTACGGTATAAGCATAGGTTTTAAAATTTTAAAAAACATTCAAGCTTGTAAACAGACGAAAACAAAACACATAAACAAATAACTCATGGCTAGAAAGAGAAGTAAAATAGATAAGAATTTTACATACCTCTTGTGATCACTTTAATTTTATAATATACTTTCCAACCAAGCGCACTAGCTATCTATTCTTTGTGAAGTACCAATCCATGAAACTTACGGTAAATAGACTTAGTGATTGGAATAAAAAAAAGATCAAAGAAAATAATTGATAGCTTTTAAAGTAAATTAGAAAGTCTTCTATTTCCTTTCAAGTATGGCATGTAGAAATCTATAAAGGCACTCAAACAAAAATCACTTTTTTCTTAGTGTTTTTCTCTAAAAAACTTGAGACACTCTCAACATATTTTCTCTCTAATTTTTTTGGTCATAAGGAGAAAGAGGTTAGGTTATATTTATAATAACCTAAACCTAAGTCATTCCTTTGAATTCAAAAATATCCTTCCCTAAAACTTAAGCATTCCACGTGCCTACTAGGGAGAATACATAATCAAATTATTTAATTAATTTATTAATTTATAATTGTATTATTTAATTGATAAAGTCATATTTTATTTAACTCTTAAATAAAACATGTGAGTTTCTAATTTCTCATGCTTAATTATAAAATTCAAATAAAGAATTTTATTTAACTAATTCTCTTTGACTTAATTAGTCTCCTAGTGAATGTATGTTACCTAAGAAATTAAAACTCTTTTAATTTTTAATCCTTTTTTCATTGGGATAATTATGATAATTAGGGGGGAATCAATCCCCTTGCTTGTGGGCGTACTCCTTTCCATCACATAGGGAGAAGGTTGTCTTACAAGTTTGAACAATTCAAACTTTGCAACAATATTAGGATAAATAATAAATTATTTTTGTCTTAATAAAATGATATAGCTGAAATTCCTAATTAAATGAGAATTTAATTTAATTTTAATTAACTTTTTCAAATTAAATATTTGAATAATTCAAATATTAATTTAAAATGGATAAACCAAAATTAATTACTAAGATAAAATGTTTTTCTAATTGAGACAAAACTTATCTTAATTAAAACAAACATTTGTCTTGAAACTCTATTGTCTAATTAAAACAACACTTGCTTAAATTAGACAACTAATGTGAGAATTATTTTTGTCTCTTTAATGACAAAAATGTTTCTCACATTTCAAGCATGATTAGGATAACATTTGTTCTAATATAACTCTTTGTCTAAATTAAGACAACTACTGTCTTAGTAAAGACATTAGATGAAATGCTATCAATTAACTTCATCTTAAATCTATTCTAAACTTAATGTGCATTGAACTCTCTAAAACTAGGTGGGGAATCCGTTTGGACCTAGAAACTTCAAGCTTCAATAAATTTGGGATTATTTTAATCTCATTAAGATAATCCTATTATATTAATCATGAAGTCATTTCACCAAAGACTCATGATTGTATTCTTGATCATTCCTAAGATTACGAGAAGTATATGTTGAATATTGATTTATCCAATTTGCAAACCTAGTATTTGTGAACCCTCGTAGCAATCCATTGACATATGATAAAATTATCATTTTACCCTTAATGTCAATTTTATCCCATAGTCTTAGATTTCATCCGATAAGTGACCAGATGTTCACTCCCATTATAATCCCAACATACAAAGTCTTGACTAATGTCACACAATGGTCATGCCTATAGTACATCAAAGATCACAATGGTCATCAACATGAGTTCATAATCTATAAGGGTTTTGGTTTTGCCACTAACGAATGCAATGTGTGTGAGTTCACATTCAAAACAACAGTATTAACTTGAACTTGACATCTCACTTTATTCTAGTTCATTTAATAGTGTGATTACCTAAAGTCTACTACTTCAATGATTTAAGATTCATCATTCCTGTAGAAAATAATCTCATTCTTGAATGGATGTAATCTGAACACTACAGTCTTTATTGAATAGAGTGACCAGCTCTACTTAGTGACTGTGAATAATATTTTAGATTTATCCAGACATACATATCTCTTTTTTGCATAACCCTTACGCAATTGTATCTTGGTTTATTAGAATATATGATCCTTAAGAGCTAGAAAACAAAGCTTAAGTAAATAAACTCTTTATTTATTAATATTAAAATATATTTACATCAAATTAAGGAATAAAACTTGCTTTTCAGGGTAACCTATTCCTAACAGGATTAAGATACTAATGTGTAAACAATACTACTATAATGAATAAACCAATAAGAAGGGAAGAAATATGACTGAATAAGCTAAATGAACAAGCTTTGGAATTTTGTGAATGCTTATGTATATGACATGAGAAACAAGCATTATGAAAATACCAAGTTTGTCACTACCTCAAAGGGAGAGTAGTTTTTGGCTAAAACTTAAGAAGGTGAAAGATTGGTTATATAAAGGTGGTGATGATGAAACTAAAGGTTTATATGTTGCCAAGCTTGAGTAACCCAAAATTGAAGATGATCTAATTGAAGATCGTACGATAAACATATGGTGAGGGGTGAATTTGATTAGTTCGTCTATTGTATATATAGTTACAGAGAATATGCTACCTTGAATGATCCAAAATTTGATCACATTGACATCTTCAAGAAATATAAGATCTTAAATCGATGTGTTGAAGTTAGGCAGTTGATAGGATGTGGTAAGACCAACGAAGGAGGCAACTTAGAGTGCAGTTGAAATAACGTCAAAGAACAACATAATCTGAGTAAAAAGGAAAGAAAGGAACCCTTAAATTTCAAATAAAAGGAGGTGAATTTGAGAGAACCATGTGGCCACAAAAGGATACTAAGTTAGTAGGCTATGCAAAAAGATTTAGTCTCATGCTAGGGATCACACCAATGGCTATGAGGGGAAACCAAATGGAGTAAAGGTATATTAGGTGAAAGCTAAGAGCACCTTTAAAGGTGAGAGTTTAGTGCGTAGTTCATAGAGGATTGAGAAGTGGAAAGGCTTTGGAATACCAACCACAAGAAGCTCTGGCATGAGTGAAAATTTAAAGATAAATTTTTTAAGGGGCAGAAGTTGAAACATCGTAAAGTTCTAAGAGTTCAATTAGAAATTTTCAATTCAATATGAAAATGTGCACTTGGGAATATGTTGCCCGGGAAAAAATATATTCCCAATAATAAAATAATTGACATGTTGTAAATACATTTTTAATAATTAAATAGAGTTTATGTATGTAATTTTTGTACTCTAGCTATTAAGGTACCAAGATTCTATATGTACCAATATACATTTGCATAAAAGTTATGCAAGAGGAGATATGTATATTTAGATGAATCTAAAAGAATGTTCACAGTCACTGAATAGAGCTAGTCACTTTATTCAATGAAGAATGCAGTGTCTAGATACCTTCATTGAAAGAAAGGGATTTTCTTTTAAAGAAATGGGGAATCTGAAACCATCGAAGTGCTTGACTTTAGGTATTGACACTGATATAATAATTGGAATAAAGTAAGATATCAAGCTCAAGTTAATACCATTACTTTGAACTTGAACTCACACCTATGCACTTGCTTGTGGCGGAACCAAAATCCCAATAGAATATGAACTTATGTTCATTTCCATTATGGTGTTCGATATACTATGGCTAGGATCATCGTGTTTTATTGGATAAGACTCTGTATGTTGGGGATCAAAGTTGAAGTGATCATCACAAACATATATCCAAGATATGGAGTTCATAGTGTATACATCATTTATAGTGATTTCAGGAAGATTTGTGACAAACCTGAGCCTAATGAATGATGAATTAGTTATTCATCATTCCTTGATAATTTTCAGATTTGTTCTAAAGGTATCTGGTCACTTATAAGATGAAATCTAAGATTAAGGGATATAATTTGACATGAGGAGTAAAATAGTAATTTTACCTTATATCAATGGATGGCTATGAAGCTTCAAAAACACATGGTTTAAAATTGGACTACCAATATTATATATTGGCTTCTTATAATTTTAGGATTTTCAAGAGTGCAACCATTAATCTATAATGGAGTGATTTCATGGTTAATGAACTATGATTGTTTTAAAGAGATTAAAATAATCCTAAGTTCATTGGAGCTTGAAATCCCTATATCCAAATAGATTCTCCATCTAGTTTCGTATAATTCGGTCCTTTTAAGTTAAGAGAACATTTTAAATACATTTTTTATGATGTCATTTTGTGTTTTAGGGCTTGTCCTTATTAAGACAAAAGTTGTCTTAAATTGGACAAAATTTTGTCTTAAGTGAACAAAGTATGCCTTAAATGAGACAAAGTTTGTCTCAATTTAGACAAGGTTTTGGTTTGTCTTAGTATAAGACATACTTGTCCTAAATAAGACAAAGGGTTGTCTTGATTTGGACAAACATTCCTTTAGGACAAAAGTTGTCCAAAGTGTGCTTAGAATGTCTTAAGGTAAGAAATGTTTGTCTTAACTAAGACAAGTGTTATCTTAATTAGACAAGAAGAATTCTTACAACATATCTTGTCTTAATTACGACAAGAGTTATCTTAATTGGACAAGGGAATTTTTAAGACTTGGGATGTCTTAGTTAAGACAAGTGTTATCTAATTAAGACAACCATTGTCTTCATTAAAAATTAAAAATTTTGAATTTTGAAATTTCATTTCAAAATTTGAAACTTGAAAATTTAAATTTGAAATAAGTCAACCTCCAAAATCTCTGGGAGATTTCAGCTAACCCCTTTTGTGAAACAAATATGATTTGTTATAAATTCAATTTTGAATTATCCTAAAAAGTTAAGGTCAAAGTGGGATAGGATAAGAACTATAAATAGTTACAAATTCTAGTTATCCTATACTTTGTAGGAGACCATGTGGTTAAGAAATTGTTAGAGTTAAAATTCTATTTTTTGAATTTTAAATTCAAGCACAAGAGTTTTCGGCCATTAGGAGAACTCCACTTATTTTATTTTTGTTAAATAAAATAATGAAAAATCAAATAAGATAAGGGTGATTTTATTTGATGTAACAAAAAAAAAAATTCCCTAAGCAAGGTGGCAGCTACAATGGGACTTTGAGGGTTTCTTAGTTGTTTAACACAAATCCAAAAACTTAGTCCTTGGTTTGATATAATAGACTAGCCGCCACCTTTATTGCACAATGAGAATTGAAAAAAGAGAAAGGCATGTGAATTGAGTAAAAAGATAGAAGAGTGTCATCACCTTAAAAGAGTGAGGGAGCTCTCCATATGGGCCAAACATTTGAGAGAAGAGAGTGCCATCATAAGTCTATTGTTTGTTCTTCGCACCTAGTTCACTGTAGGTATGAGTCCAACATATAGACTTTTGACAATGTCACACAATGGTTATGCCCATAATATATCAAAGATCATAATGGTGACAAACACGAGTCCATAATTTATCAAGATTTCGGTTCTACCACTAGCGGATGCAATATGTGTGAGTTCAAGTTCAAAGTAATAGTATTAACTTAAACTGTATATCTCACTTAATTCCAATTTATTTAATAGGTCATTACCTGAACTCTACTATTTCAATGATTTAAGATTTATCATTCCCTTAGAAAAAAATCTCATTCTTTCTATGAAGGTATTCTAAATAACCAGTCTTAACTTAATAGAGTGACCATTTCTATTCAACGACTGTGAATATTGTTTTAGATTCATTTAAAGATACAAATATTTTTTTGCATAACCCTTGTGCAAATGCATCTTGGTTTATTAGAATCTAGGAGTCTTAATAGCTAAAAATGAAGCTTATATAAATACTCTTTATTTAATATTAAAATATATTTACATCACATTAGGGAATACAACTTGCTTTCCAGGGAATAGGCAGTAAATGCACCTGGTCAGGAGGCAAACTGCAAAGATTAAATGACTACAAGAGGTATGTGAAAATTCTCAACTTCTTCTACCTAATTGTGATGTGATTTTTCTTTGGTATTTTATTTCTGCCAATTTTACAAGTTTGTAATGTTTTAAAAAAATTTTAAAACTCATACTTGTACCATAAACACCTAAGACTAGATCCAACAATTGGTATCAGAGCCTGGTTCATGAATATGTATATGTATGATACATTGTTAGCACTTAGAAATCATTTACAATGTATGATGCCTTTGATATGTTGATTTTGAATTAAATTAAATTAGTAGCCATATTATTGCCCTATAGGAATTTCCTTGTATTTATTAGGATGTAACAAGAAAGGGGACTCCGTATGGTCATGTTTCCCTCTTGGTTTAATTTTTGTTTTTTAAATTACAAAATATGTTGTAAAAGGCAAAAAGCCGCCAGTTTGTAACATGGAAGCCACAACAAGCCCAAGAAAGGGATGAGGACCTCTCGGCCAAGCCTAAGGAGGAAGGTATGGTCATGGCATAAGGCATGGTAAGTTGGTGGAGGCATCACAAAGTCCAAGAGTTGGAGCAAACACAAAGAATGAAGAAAATAAATATAATAGTTTAGGATTTTATTTTTCTTTTCTAGGGTGGACATTAATATGGTCTTGGTATTTTAATTAAATTTTATAATATGTGGTATTATATGCTATAATATGTCATGTAAACTAGAAGATACCAATATATTTCACATGCTCATGCATACATTATGTTTTATATTTTATTCAATTTTAAAATGACAAAACATAAGAAAGATGAACAATTAACAAGTTGGCTAATTAGGACTTAATTTTTGAACTAAATAAATTAGGTAGAAATTAATTAGGTCCATAATTGATAAATTAGTTAAAGGTAATTAATTCCCAACTAAAGAGTGTAGTTAGAATTAATTAAGTCACCTAGTAACTAATTAGTCAATTAAATTACCTACATTTATTTTCAAATTAAGAGTTAGTGTGAAAATAATTAGGAAATGGATTAAGAATTAAATAAATAAATTCCTAAATATTAGTAAAGATTTACTGAGACAAATCTTATCTAAAAAGTTTAGAAAGGAAACTAAGTTCATAAGTGATTTAGGTTTTCTAAAGTGATGCATGCTAGAAAACTTGGTAAATTAACTTAGAATAACAAATTAATTAATTCAAATATTGAGTGAGAAATGGCGCTAGTAATCCTAGAACCCTAGCCTCTAACTGTTAGTCCATTATCATGGGGTTTATGTCACTCCCTATAGGCAGGCATGTACTCAGACCATGATTGGTGTGGATTTCCTAAGTGATAAGTCCACATTGGTTGAATATTAGGTGTGACTTCACATAGAAGCATACTTAGTGGTACATCTAGGTGAAATGAAATTGTTGGTTAATACACTCAGCATTAACCTATCAATATACTACATATAGTAGCTCTGTTAATAGAACAATGGGCCAAATAAAGGTGCTCCTAAACTATGCTAAGTATTAAGACACCTTATAGCAAAGTTGAGTGGGAGGTTCCTAGTTTACCTTGTAATAAGTATTCATGGCACAAAGTCAATTGCTTATTGCAGAAGGTAAATGACCGTGAAACAAGAAACAATATACTCATGTGTACATGCATCATATTTAAAAGTCCATTCAATAACTATAGCTTACTAATATTAATTGTATTTATTACATACTATCCTTAATCATGAACCCCTTGTCTATTTTACTTAACAAATGCACCCTAAATTGTGGGAATTATGTGGAGTGGAAGAGAAATCTAAACATCATTTTAAATTATGATAAGATCTCTTGGCAATTATTTGAGTAAGCACCCACTGATTTGACTCGTAACTCGCTACCAAGCGAAACTGAGTACTATAAGAGGTTGCATAATGCCAATGCTCTGGCTAAGTGCTACATACTGGCCTCAATGACTAGTGTGTTGTAGTAGCAGCATGATGGCATGGAACATGCCACTAACATGATGTAGCATTTACATGAGATATTTAGTACAAAGACTCGGTTTGCTAATGTGAGGTCTATCAATGCTTTCAAGGACCTTAAGCAGAAATTAGGAGAGAGTAGTGAGAGATTACATACTTAAAGTAATCTCCTGCATTAATGAGGCTAAGCTACATGGGGCTGAGATTGATTCAAATAGTCAAGTATCCATGATCATTTATAGTTTGAACTCCCAGTTCTCGTAATTCAAGTTGGACTATGAATTGCATGGCAGGGACTATACTTATGGGCTGATGAATGACATGTATGTTGTGGAAGATGTTCTTGAAATCAATAAGATCTTAAAGGTAAACATTATAGCTATGGAGTCCAAGAAGGGAAAGGGACTGGCAACAAAAAGAAAAACAAAAAGAATGTTAAGAAATTAGCTAGGCCAAAGAAGAAACCCATGAAAAAGAAGGCTCAGAAAGATAACACCAAGGGAAAGCGTTTCCACTATGTTGCTAAAGGACATTGGAAGACTCAGTTTTGTAAAGAATAAACAAGGTACAAGTTTTCTAAACATGTTGGAAGCCTTTTCAGTGGATAATTATACTAATGATGGATAGTATATTCTGGAGCCACTAATCATGTTTGTAATTCTTTGCAAGGGTTCCAGACAAAAAGAAAGCTGACTAAGGGTCAGTTCTAAATGAGGATAACAAATAGCACACTTATCTTAGTTTGAGCAGTGGGAGCCATTACCTTGTAGTTTTCAAATAACAAGCTATTAGTTTTGATGATGTTTATTTTATTCCTAGACATTGCAGAAATTTAATTTTTGTCATTTGTTTAATCAATTATGGATTTTCTATTTCTTTTGGCAATGAGATTACCATTTATATTAATGGAATTTTAATTTGCTATGGAATTACTAAGAATAATTTATATTATCTATAACCAAATAATTGAATTGTAAACATTGCATAAAAGAATTCACCTAAGTCTAAAAGAGTCAAAGAATCTAGCATAGATAAAAGTTATCTATGTCATATGTGATTAGGTAATATGAATCAAAATAGGCTAAGTAGATTTATAAAGGATGGTAATCTATAAGAAATGATAGTGTTCTTTACTAGTTTATGAATCCTGTATTAAGGGTAATAGGATGTAAGATGTTCTAGACTTGGTACACATAAATGTGTGAGGACTAATGAACATTCAAGCTATAGGAGGTTATGTTTATTTCATAACCTTCAACAAAAATGGGTTACTGAAAGGAGGAATATGACTCTTTTAGAAATGGTGAGGTCAATGATGTTTTATGCTGCATTACCATAATCATTTTGGAGATATTGTATATAGACAGCAGTATACCTATTAAAATTTTCTCCATTAAAGGTGATGCCTCAGACACTAAGGGAGCTGTGGATAGAATGTAAACCATCTTTATATCACTTGCGAACTTGGGGGTGTTTGGCCTATGTGTATGGGTTTAAGTCCACAAAGAAGCAACCAAGGTTGGAGGTATGTTTATTTGTAGGATATTCTAGGGGTACCAAGAGGAACTACTTCTATAGCACCAAGGATAAGAAGGTATTTGTTAGTGCAAATGCGACCTTCTTAGTAAAGGATTTTGTGAGAGATCACAAACCTCACAGCAAGATTGTTCTTGAAGAATAAAGTGATAGATCAGAATCTAAGGATGATTCTGATGAAGTCATAATTGGTATGGATTTAAAAGTTGAATATGAACCAGTGGCACCTCGTTGTAGTGGGAGGGTTGTTAGACAACTTGACAGATAAATAATGGAGTTGCCATTAATTATTAGAAGGATAATTGGAATCCTTTAAGATCTAAACATTGGCCCTTGGAGCTAAAGGAATGTTTCAGGAGTCTAATTACGAGTGGGGAAGGTGTTAGACACCCCACAATGTCCATCCCTAAGGATGGTTACCCTAGATTGTTTATGCTTAAATTTGATATATTTTAATTACCACAATTTTGTTAATCTGATGAATGATGATGGAAAGATAAAGAATGAAAAAACCAGACCCACCTTACTAGGTAAGTGCCTACGTACCCCTAAACGGTTCAAGGTCAAAGTAGTTTGGAATAATTTGATGAGATTTTGGCTAGGAAGGAAATATGATCACTTTCCTACTATGAAGATTAGACAATACGAAGGCAATGAGTCCTTACCCAAAGCCAAGAAAGTAAGACAACGCAGAGGCACCAAGTCCTTACCTAAAGCCTAAGGAAATGGATAATGTAAAGGCACCAAGTCTTCATCTAAAGCCAAGAAAGTAAGACAATGTGGAGGCACTAGGTCCTAACCCAAAGCTTAAGGAAGTGGGTAATGTGGAGGCACCAAGTCCTCACCCAAAGCCAAGAAAGCAAAACAATGCGAAGGTACCAAATCCTCACCCAAAGCCAAGAAAGTAGACAATGAGGAGGCACCAAGTCCTCACCTAAAACCGTAAGAATAGGATTGATCTTTGAAGGAGTGAACGATGTGAAATTTAAAAGGAAATGAATGCTTTAATTCTAATAACCCTTATTTTCATGATTCTTCATATGCTTAAGCCATTGGGACCTGACATTGAGGCATATTAAATGACCAAAAAGGTTTCAATCAAAGTGGATCTTTGGAATCCAAAGTGTTCAAAAGATTTCATTTAAACCCAAAAAGGTTTGGTTTAGGTTCAATAGACCTTTGAAACCCAATTTTAATCTTGAATTTAAAACAACTTGTTAAAGTAAGCTTTGGGCTTATGACCCACTTATTTGCAAATGGTTTTCTTAAATGAAAAGAACTCCCAAAATGTTCATATTAAAAACATTTAATTTATTTTCAAAGAAAAGCCTTTAGACTTGATTTTAATTTTTGAGAAGACCTTTATTTAATTTTTATTATTTTCTTATATAATGAATAAGGTACATTAGACATCCTCCCCTTTATATAAGCAATGACATAAGGCAAACATAAAAAGAGGGAGGGATGGCTTATGCCTTACAATTAAGTAAAGGGGGATGTAGAATAAGACAAACCCTAATAATAATAAAAACAAAATAGAGTGGATGAATAATTAAACAAATTAAAAACATTATTCCTAAATAAAAACATTAAATCAAACAACCCAAAATCCATAAACACACAGTGAATTATTAGGCTCAAGAGCTTGGGTGCATTCCATGTCTCACACTAATCCACCCAAAGCATGATTAAAAACCCAAAGTGAAACTCCCCGACCATTAACATGATTTCCATTTATGGAACATAATAGTCTAATTTCACTACATGACCCAAAGTAATGTTTTGGACTAAATAGAAAAGAAATAGAAAAAGGAAATACACACTTTCTTTAGGAAACATAATAGCATAACCCCATCAACATGAAGCACTAACAAAATGCTAGAAACAGATTCAGAAACTCATAAACTTGAGATGGAACCAACAACACTACACCAAATAATTTTAAAAGGGAACAAGCTTGACACAATAAATGAAGATAAGAAATGAAACAAAATAAAATAAAATAAAAACAAAGGAGATGAAACCAAGATGGCACTATAATAGCAACACCATTTTATTTATAAAACTTTAAATACTAAAAAAACCAAGTTCAAAAAGAACCGAATGAGACTAAACTAGAGATGAAACTAGCTAAGCAAAAACATCTCATTTAAAAGAGAACAAAATCAAATCACCACATAAAAATAGAAATGAAACTGAATAAAAAATCAAAGACACATTGCTTTGAAAAACAGAACCAAGATTTCCAAAAGTAACACATAGCATGCATAATAGAAAACAAAATTTGTTTCCTAAAGAATAAATATATTTCATTTCAAAAATGCAAAACCCACATTTGACACTCAACAAAAGGATTCCAATAACTCCATACATACTTCTCCTAAGACTAGATCAGAGAGATGGAAATACTCATTCACTCATTGGTTCTTGAGCCATTAACTGGGAGACTTAACAAAACAAATACAGATAGATGAATAGGGATTAGGGGTTTACCTCCTTCATGCCTTACAAATGCCCTAAGTCCCTTCCTTACTTGAATTTTAGTAGCTCAATGATGGTATAGTGTCCAAGATCCCCGAAATTTTGCTCCAAAAAATTGATCCTT
Source organism: Ceratonia siliqua (assembly GCA_034509205.1). Taxonomy (NCBI): domain Eukaryota; kingdom Viridiplantae; phylum Streptophyta; class Magnoliopsida; order Fabales; family Fabaceae; genus Ceratonia; species Ceratonia siliqua. The sequence continues at coordinate 45,341 of JASKGM010077672.1, forward strand.
AGGTAACAAATGCTTACCTTTTATAGATGAAATAATGCCCTTAATTGAGGGGCCAACATACCATTAAGCATGAAATCAAATTGTCATTCGCGAGTGAGCAAAGTGAAGCACCATCATAATGGTATCACGGAGTGAGTGGTATAAGAGGTGAGCTAGCGATGCTTGCAAGAATCAAGAAAAAGGACGTGATCAGGTTGTAGAGGAACAACTAGTAAGGGGACCTATTGCGCTACCAAGAAGAAGAAAGGAGCAGGCCATAGGCGATGGGCATAAAGAGGTGAGAAAGCATGAAGGATGAAGCGCAACAACTATAGAAGGCAATTTGGTAAACTCAGTAACAAAAGTAGCTAGGGTTAGATTATGTGAAGAGACAGGGTTAGGTTAGCTTTGGACCGGGTCATGGAACAATTGGACTAAGGTTAAATGATTAATTGGGCTCAAAAAGATGCTAGGTAATTAAGTTAAGGGGTGATGTTGGGTAAAGGCCAAAAATGGGCTTCAAAATGTGGGTTAGCCAAAACTAGGCCAAGGAGAACTTTGGGTTTGTTTGTTTTTACAATTTTGGTATTTCCTTTTTCTTTTTTAATTTTTATATTCTCTTTTTTTTTTTGTCTTGTAAATTTAAAATAAGGCTTGTTTCAAAATTTATTTATTTTTATTTTGGTTTTCTTCTTTTTGTATTACTAATTTCAATTTTTGACATATTTTTTAATTATTTAATTTCATCTTTTAATATATTCCAATAAAATAAAAGTAATCGGACAAAATGTGGTGCTAACATTGTCCATCTAGTAGGTACCCTAATTCTAATTTTATCCTTTTCACTTATGAACGCCAAAGAATTTTGAAGAAGTTTAAACTCATAAGGATAAAACCCAATGGATGAGAGCTATGCAGGATGAGATGAATTCCCTACAGAAGAATGATACTTATGAGCTAGTGGAACTTCCAAAAGGTATGAATCCTTTGAAAAAAAAAAGGGGTGTTCAAGCTTAAAAAGGATGATGACACGCTAGTGAAGTATAAAGCTCGTCTAAACTTTCGACAAAAGCCAAGAACTGATTTTGATGAAATTTTGTCTTTAGTTTTGAAGACGAGCACTATTCAAGCCATTCTCAATTCGATGAGTAACTTGGATCTTGAGCTTGAGCAATTAGATATGAAGCATTTCTCCACGGTAATTTAGAGGAATAAGTCTAAATGGTTCAACTAAAAAGGTCCGAGGGCAAAGGGCAGGAACACATGGTTTGTAGATTGAAGAAGAATCTATATAGATTGAAACAGGCTCTAAGGCAATGGTACAAGAAGTTTGACTCTTTCATGATGAGTCATGGATATACCACGATGGATGTAGATTATTCTGTGTATTTCAAACTATTCCCTAATGATAGATTTATTATCCTTCTGCTATATGTAGATGATATGCTGATAGTGGGACATGTTGCAAGGATGATTCGTGATTTGAAAAAGGATTTATCAAAATCCTTTAACATGAAAGATGTAGGTCCTACAAGGTAAATTCTAGATATGCAGATTTTACAAGACTGGAAAGTTAAAATGCGATGGTTATTGATGTTTGAATTTATTCCACACATTTACTTAGTCTTAATTGCCTTATTTTAGAGTATTTTGTATGTTCTTATAAGCTCCTTTGAATAGAATTTTAGCTGTATATTTTTTATTTATTCTTCCCTTTTACTTTTTCGTTTCTAGTTAGGCAAAGAAGTACTAGCTGGAACTTAAGCAAAAACACACAATAGCAGAAAGCAAGCAAAACACATAGCAATTGTAAGTAGCAAACGACATCATGTGGCTCTAAAGAGTTCCTTCTTTTTCTTCTTCAAAGTCTTAGTTGCTAAATCTTTATTTGATTTGGGTATTGAATTTGAGTTTAAATTTGAGGAACATATGGATTGGTTTATTAGCCATGAGTAGCTAGTTTTCTTATTCTAGGGCTATGATGTAGTCATTGAATTCATGATATGATTTGAATCTAGTTATTTTGGATATTCTTTGCTAGTTTCACTTTGATGATTTTGGTTTTAATCCTTGTAATTGATTGGCCATTAGTTGTTTGTTTAAAATGTTGAATGAAGAAATGAAAGTTGAAGTTCAATATTAGTTTGTGAATTCATCAAACCTTGGCAGTGTAGTTTAGAAATAAATACTCACTATTGTCACGAATATTCAGGATTCCACATATCATAATGAACTTATATTAATTTCTATGATCACAAAAGTAAACATAGGATTAATATAGGTATAGGCATTATACCTTGAAAGAGGATATCACATAAGGAAGGGAATTCAATCATTACAAATTGCATAATTTTAACAACTAGGTTTAACTTCATTAAAAGAATTCAATTGATGAACCCCAGCCCTATGACCCTTTTATGCTTGATTTCTAAGGATTTGCATTCAGTTGTGTTGTCATTTGAATTACAATTTAGAAATTTGGATTTGTCTAGATAATATAGGAAATTTTATATTTTGGTACTTGAACCTCTTCCTTGTGGATATGATACTCATTTTGCCCTATTCTACTTATCACGACCCATGCACTTGTGGTCTAGTTTAGAAGCATCAGTTGCCACAAGAAAAATATGTGGAACGGGTTCTAAAGAGATTTAACTTGAAGAGTACTAAGCTAGTTAGTACACAATTAGCAAATCACTTCAAAATAACCAAGGAGTTGTCCCACCACTCAAGAAGAGAAGAAAGACATGGCTAATATTCCTTACTCCTTTGTAGTTGGGAGTTTAATATATGCCATGGTTTGTAACTTATTATATATCACACATGCGGTTGGATTTGTTAGCAAATTCATTCCAATCCTCATAGAGACCATTAAGAAACTATGAAGTGGATATTGAGATACATGTACATTAGTTCCAAGTTATGCTTGTGCTTTGGAGGATCAAAACCAATTTTGGAAGGATATACAGATGCAGATATACAGGTGACCTGGATGGTAGAAAATCTACTTCAAGATTTTTATTTACTTTTGCAAGGAAAAAACTCTAGTATGACCATTGCACCATGCGAAGACTGTCCAGATGGCACCATATGGTGTTTCTCACCAAAATACACCAAACAAAATGCCACATGGCACAATCAGGATGTCTGTCGCATGATGCAACAGTCGTACTAGAGTTTTGTTCCTTTTGTAAAGGGAGTTGTGTCATGGCAATCTAAGTTGTAAAATCATATTACCTCATATACAACTGAAGTGAAGTATATTGTTATAACTGAAGTAGAAAATAAATGCTTTAGTTGAAAAGATATCTCTAGTAATTGAAAATGAAGTATGAAAGGTCCATTGTCCATTGTGATAGTAAAAATGTTTTAGATTTGAGCAAGAATACTTTGTATCATTCTCAAACCAAGCATATTAATGTGAGATACCATTGCCTATGTTTAGCAATGGAAAAATAACTATTTAAGTTGGTAAAGATTCACACTAACGAAAACCCTGCTGATATGATGATGAAAGTTGTAGCTTGAGAAAAGATTTAACTATGTGTTGGATTGGCTGGCATGGACTCCAACTAATTGTTTCTAGGATTATCGTTAGTCTCATGGGTTGGAGGGATAGAATTGTGGGGACTAGCCCTCAAGGAAGCATGTAAGTAAATAGTAAGACATTAAATTTAAAGAAGAAAGTTAGAGTGGAAAAATGACAAGCTCAAAGAAGGTATGCATGGAATTGCAGCCTATGTGTAAAACGGTAAAAAATTGGTTTCTTGGCCAATTAATGTAAGTGAAGTTGAGATTTAAAGGATTGTTTTTACACTTTGCAGGCCCAATGAATAAAGGCATTCTCCATTCATTTTGCAAGAGAAAAAGAGAGTCTATTTGAGTGTGATAGAAAGAGAGCATGTAAAACCTAAGAGTGTAGGGTGTGAAAAATACATGGAGATAACTTTTGGGTATCGTCTTTAGTGCTGTTTGGTACTACAAGCACAAATAATTATAATATTCGAATGGGAGGATTCTCACAGCATACCACTATAATTATTGTACCTATTGTGAGAGAGTGTGTTGAGGATATTTCTAATGATCCATGATATAGTGAAATTATTTTTAAAATTTATCCGGTCATTTTTCCCTCAAATATTTTTGGTACTCAATGTCACTTTTGAATTCCAATTTATAAGTGGGAAATTATTCACCTTATCCAACCAAGCTTGCCTCATTATTGTTTTTAAAATAATTTTTGTCTTGAAAATAAAAAAATGTTTGATACAACTAATTTTTTAATCTCAATTTTTAATTTTTTAGCTTTTGGATTTTCAAACAGAAAATAGAGAAATAATCATTTGTATTATTTTAATTATATAATATTATATATCATTTTATATATAATTATATATTTATAATATATTATAATTTGACTAGAGAAAATAAAATTGTTTTCAATTTTACATTAAATTAAATAATTTTTTTCAAACTATTTGAAAATAGAATTTTGAATTAATTACAAGCACCTCCTTTGAAGTTTTAAAAATATATACTCACACTCCTTCTAATTTTACTTTATACTAAAATTTCTTTTAAAGTTTATAAAACATGCACTCATATTCCCTCTAATTTTAAAATATCTACATTATTCTTCCTTTTATAAAAATTTTAAAAATATTAACTTGATATTTTAATTATTTGTTCATTATTAAATTAGTCTAATTAAAAACTTCTAAAGGAAAAAATACATGTTTTTTTATATAAATTGAAATTAAAAGAGGTATAAGTATAAACTTAAAAAATTTAAGAAAAGTAAATCTAATTTACTCTAAATTATTTAAGCCAATTTTTTTAAAATATTATTTGAAATTTGTGATGAAAACTTTATTTTAAAACAAAAAAGCATTTCCCTTTTTTTAATTTTGAGAATATCATGTTAGTTGTACTTAGTTTGTGTCATCATCAATAACTTTCCTAGCAAGTTTCTCTATTTCATAATGTCTTTGCTTCCCTATTCATGAGTATCCATACTCATGAGTAAGCATATTCGTTGGATTGTGTTTCTCTTAATGATGACTGTTAGATGAACAATTGAATAAAAAAATAATTTACTCACAACCAACTGAAAAGGTGGGGACAATTTTGTTTTTTTAAATTACTGACTAATCCTTGCAGAAAGTAAAATTACATAATGTGACCAAACCCATCATCACTGATTCCTGTGCCAATCAACATTAGCCACCGGCACCATTGCTCATCAGACATTGGAACCATCCCTTCTCACCCAAATTTGAAGAGTATGAGATGGAAGACAATGTGATGGTAAGGGAGATAGGGTTCCAAGTTATTCTCTCATTAACATTCTTCATTCTTCTTCCCACAATTTGGCATTTTCTTCATCTATACCATCAATCCCATGACTTTTCAGATAATTTGTTCAAGTTTGATTCTCTATGTGATGAAATACTGATAGATAATTTCTTTTACATTAAGTGAACACCAGAGCAGTACTAATAACCCAGCAACTCTTGTGTCCCTGAGGACATTAGGTCAAGCTCTTCATCTTGCATTAGCATATTTGATATATATGGTTAGTATTTATTAAGATTTTCAGTCATTTTCTTAGACAAGAAGGAAGCAAGTTCTTTAACCATGCCTAACTATTTTGTGAAAGCTGGTGAGCATGGAATCTGTGCACGGCATAAATGTTCCCATGTACACCACCCTCAGGTGAAAGACTGTGGATATTATAATGGTGCTGGAGTATTTCCTCATTGGGCAGAGACATTCTCATTTTGTTATTAGCAAGTATGGTTCTCACACACCACTCTTCCATCCAATAGTTGTACTTGATTAATCAATGATGATAACTAAAGAAGGAGAATGATTATATGCCCTTCTTTATTTATGCATAGCTTCCATTTATGCACATTTAGTTAATTGATGAATGTGTTGTAGCAATAATTCATGGCCAAAACTTTGTTATGTATTGAGAAAAAGGGCTATTTATGGCCTTAACACTTACCTTTAATGTAGTGAAATGTCTTGCAACTTGTAGTCTTACTTACACTTTGTTCTTGTGGATGATGTTGAAGATGTAGATTTTAAATAATAAACAGGTTATACATCTTATAAAATTGCTTACTCCATAATACATGTTGATTTTCTTAACTTAAATAATATAATCACTAGAGATATGATAGTCTCATGAAGTAAATGAGAGTTTACTCAAGATTGAGTTAGACATCTTGTCATGGACTATCTTCCATTGGATTTTTTGACCTAAAAGCTGCCATAGATTTGAAGTATAATAGAATATGTGAAAATAACACAAGTGCTAGTTAAACCCACTGAAGAGTTATTTATTTCTATTATATATATATATATATATATATATATATATATATATATACTAAAATGCTTTGGTGTCACCTCAAGTTACAAGAGGAAGGGAGAATTGAGTTATTATGCTAAATAAAGTAATGCTAGAGAAAACATAGGCAATCTTTCGACAAGAAACTTTGAAATGGTTTTGCTACAGCAAGCCGTGTATGGTGCTCTTCCCTTGGAAGGAATTAAAATTGTTGATGTAGGTTGTGAAGGTGGACATTACTTTGAGTATACTTGGTTGAAGGTGTCTAGTTTTGGTTAATTAAGCATTAAATTATTCATTATTGTTGCTCTACTCTTTTAATTTTTTTTGTTTCCCTTAATTTCTTCTTCATTCTACATGTGATAGCCAAATATGTGGAGATGTAAATTCTTTTATAGATGCATATTCTTTTGCATTTCATTTAATTGTAGTGAGCATAATTGAAGCATTATTAGAGATATTGTTGGTTTAAATAAAATCATTTAATTAAAAACCTTGTTTACCTAATAGATTATGGTTTGAAACATCTTTTCTGATGATCTAGTGACATTGTAACAAGAACTAATATATTAAATTGATTAACTAATTAGAGGCAAATTTCAAAAAAGAATTTGAAGTAAGATGGATTAGGGCCTTATATAACAAAATGAAGGGTCTATACCCTAAACACTTTCATGTAATTGAAGGCAAAACACAAATAGAAGATTGAAATTTTACTACTAATAATTATGACTGTATTCAAACCCATAGTGAATAACATGCCAACTTCAAAGCTCAAAAAACTAGTCTAAAGAGAAGTAGCATCTTAAGATATGATTGTGGTTTTGTATAAATCTATATTTAGTAGCACAGTAGGTTCACAAAGGAAAAAGCTATTTCTTCTTTTATGCAGAGGAAAATCATTGGGACTAAAAGGTAGTTTGGATGGGATTGTACTTTTGAGCAGGTGCTTCACATAGAAGTGATATTTTTTTTTAAAAAAAGCAGGTATTTGGTGTTTTGATGTAGTTATGCAGAAGTGATTTTGCTGAAAAAAGTAGATATCTTGCATTTGGATGCAAAAATGTAAAAGTACTTTTGAGCATATAAAATTATTGAAAATGACATAAAAGTGCTTTTTATAAAATTTATGAAATATTTTAGGGATATGTGTCTAAAAAGTTTTATCTATCTTCTATTGAACCTGCTTTTTCTAAAAGCTACAAATCCTGACTTCTAAAATAATCATTTTTTTTATTTTTTTTAACAAAAGAACTTTTAAAAAAAATCTGATCCAAACACCTCCAAATCAAAAAAGCATTTTAAAAAAAAAAGAATATGCTTTTCCAATGAAAAAAGCTGATCTAAACGAGGGGTAAGTGGATGATGAAAGTGAAACAATTAGATGGTGATCATCAAATCTTACATCAACCATGTGCAAGCATGCCAAGTGAGTGCATGTATTGTCATTTTCCCATAAGCTCCCATACACATATTTAGTCTGATTAGTTTGCCTCACCATAGATCCATCACTGCTTGTAATTTTCAAGTCTAAAAAGAACTGCATCATGATTCTGCTAAATTAATTAGCTTTTTATCATTAGTTTTCAAATAACAACATGATTATAATAACACTTGTAAGAGATTTTTTTTAGTGCCATTTTTCTTCTTCTTCTACTAGCTTTTTGAATGGTTATTGATTTGAAGGCTCAATAAGAGCAAGGAAAAAGTCAATGCACTTGCTGCCAATATGATTGATTCAAAGATGGATTCTACAAATTCAGCCCTCATCCATAAGTTATTGAGTCTGCTTGGAAGCATGATGAGAGATTAGAAATTGATAAGATCAAATTTGCCTACTACATGGACTTAATGAATTTGCATATGTCCAGTCTACCAAACAAAAATAGGGCAAGGTTATAATACTAGATAGTGTTATTGTATTATAATTAAATAGTTATAACTATTACACAACTGTTGAAAATTAAATTGGTGATCACTGCATCTAAGTACAGGAAAAATTTTAAAAAAGGCAATACTTGGAAATGTTGGCATGTCAAACAGAACAAATTCATCTAGTATGGTATCAAAGTTCTTGTTCTGTTCATGCAAGATAGTTATATGAGCTTGATGAGAGAGATAAATTAAATGCTTCCTAAATCATAATGGTTTTTCATATTTCAAGAGTGTAGTTGGAAAATTCACTTGGATATGATTATGCTGAGCTCAACATATGGGGGAGTCCTTCATGTTACATCAAGTAAGTCTTTATTGAATCTAACTTAAAATTTATACCTTTAATTACTTTTGGGTTTTTCATGTTGATTTTTTATATATAAATGGCACATGTGTGGCAAATTATTCTTAGGGTGCATTTCTCAGTAAATTTAGGCAAGATGACCATTTTACTTATATAATACTCTAAATATCATTTTTGTGCTAGTTTTGTTCCTTTTGTTTTTTTTCTTCTTTCTATCTTCTTCTCTATGTTTCACTCTCTTTCAAAAATTATCATATGCTTGGCCTGCTTCACAGCATCTCTATGATGTTGGGATAACAGTCTTAAAAAAGTAAACTTCAGGTTTGTTAACTGTCTGACAAAAAAATAGTTTGAATACCTATTTGGCATACTCAATGCATTTATAGATTGTTAGTTGATTCTATGAGCCTGCCTTCTATGGTCCTTTGAAACTTTGGTAAATATGTTGTTCACATGACATTGCAGTGGTTGATTCATACTCATATGTGCTTCTCTATTCTTTTGAAATGATTAGGATCCATTGTCCACATTGGTGCCTAACCGCTTATAGTTTTGGTCATTAACTACTGTCATTTATTGCTTTTCTATTACAGATGAAATTGTAAACAATGATATGGAAAATGGCTGTATATTCTCATTGATCAATTGTATTATATATATACAAGGTGTCATAGACTAATCTTAGATAGAAGCTCTAAATATCAGCACCTAATATTAACAATATAAATGCTAATAACTATAAGGATATGCAACATTATGGTACAAGACATTAAGACAAATACAGAGTAAGGTTATGCCATGATCATAGCTAATGAGATTGATCTTGAAGTAGTAGTGAAATGGCTGAATTAGTGACAAGAATGTCAACCAACTGTTGCTGCTGTGTTGTAACAATCAATACTCCCCCTCAAGTTGGTGCATGAAGGTTACAAATGCTTAACTTGTGTAACAGACGTTGAAATTGATCAGAGCCTAAAGCCTTGGTGAAAAGGTCAGTAGGTTGTTGGCAAGAAGGAATATGATGTGTGCTAATAAGATTTTGTTAGAGTTATACACAAATGAAATGGCAGTCAATTTCAATGTGCTCGGTGTATTTGTGAAAAACCAGATTGGATGCAGTATGCAAAGTGGCTTGATTGTCACAATATAATTGCATTGTTTGAGAATGCTTGATGGTTATATTAGAAAGCAAGGAATGCAACCAGATTAGCTTATTGGAAATGGCAGCCATGGCGCAATATTTAGCCTCAGCACAGGACCAAGAGACAGTAGATTGCTTCTTGGTTTTCCAAGAGAGAGGGGTAGTACTAAGAGCAGTATAGAAACTAGAAGTGAAACACTTAGTGAGGGGACAACTAGCCTAATTTGAGTCACAAAAGGTGCAATGTTGGAAGTCATTAGATGATAGGAGCAAAAGATCTTAGCCAAGAGAAGCTTTCAAGTATCGTAGCACATGTGTAGCTATTGTATGATGATTACACCGAGGCTTCTGCATGCATTAAAGTATATGCAAAGAATAGGTGAGGTAAATAAGCTATCCCACAATTCTCCTATACAAGCTAGGATCTTCAAGGAATGAGCTGTCATCAAGGAGAGTATTGTGCAGTTGTAGCATTAGGAAGGAGGATGGTTTGTAACCCATCATACCTGATTCTTCTAAGAGATACAATGTGTATTTGCATTAGGATATAAAGATACCTTGAGGAGACCGAGCAACCTCTAAGCCTAGAAAATATTTAAGGTTTTTGAGATCTTTAATATGAAAATTTTAAACTAAGTGTTCTTTAACAGCCATGCAACTGCTACTGTTATTTTTAAGTCATCAACATAGATAAGGATGACAGTGAAGGAATCTTAAGTTAATAAGGTGAAAAGAGAGTGATAAGCTTGGGATTGGATGAAGCCAAAGGTGAGCAAGGAAGAGGTCAACTTAGTGAACCATTGCGAAGATGCTTGGCGAAGACTATATTGTGATTTATGGAGCTTGCAAACTCACTGATCAATAGATGGGAGAAGACTTAGAGGAGGAAGCATATAAAACATCTTCATGAAGGTCCCATGCAAAAATACATTCGAGACATTAAGTTGATTAAGGGACCAATGCTTAGTCGCAGCAACAGGGGAAAACGTTTCATTGAAATTGGTCCCTTCGATTTGGCTGTATCCTTTAGCAACAAGGCGCACCTTGTATCATTCAATATTCCTATCTGCTCGATACTTTATCTTATATACCCATTTTGATTCGTTGGCCTTCTTACTAGGAGGTAGCAATTGTAAGGTCTAGGTAATTTTGTTATTAAGAGTTGCTGACTCACTGGCCATGGCTTCACTCCATCTTGGGTCTTTGTTGGCCTGAAAGAAATGTTTAGGCTCATCTTAAAGAGAGATGGCTAAAAGGAAAGCTTTGTAAGCAGGTTAGAATCAAGAGTATGATAAACAACAAGATAAGGAATGAGGTTTACCTGAAGATACTAAGGTGGTGATGGCAGAGGTAGATGGTGCTGCTCCAAGGAGATGATATTTATGGTCTTGTATGTGTTTGGGTGGTTGGCGCTGTCGTCATGGACAATTAGGAGTTTGCTCATAGATAGGTAAAGGTGTAGTGTTTGATGAAGGACTAGGTGATGTAGAAACAGAGGTCTCAATGTCTTTGTCTTGTATGGGAAAAGGGATAATAGTTGGCATGTGTTGTGAGGGAGTTAGTTTATGAAGTAAGAAAGGAAATATGTCTTCATGAAAGACAACATTTCTGGTAGTGGAAATGGTTCGAGTTTGTAAGTCAAAATCTTTGTAACCTTTTTGTCCCATAGGGTAACCAACAAATATGCAAGGTTGAGATTAAGGTTGGAATTTGTCTTTGGGTATGACAGTGTTATATGCAAAAACATGAAGGTGATTATAAGTGGATGGCTTATCACATAGGCACTCAAAAGGGATATTTCCATCTACTTTAGAAGTGGGTGTATGATTAATTAAATATGCTATATGCTGTAGTAAGGATACACTCACCCTAAAAATTAATAAGTAAGCCTCCTTGAAAACACAAAGCTCGGGCAAACTCTAATAAGTGACGATGCTTCCTTTCTACAACACCATTACATTGTGGTGTGTCAGGGTAGGATGTTTGGTGTATAATGCCCTATTCTTGAAGGAATTTAGAGAAAGACCCTGAGGTAAATTACAGTGCATTATCACTTTGGACTTATTTGATGTTTTTGTTGAATTGTGTTCTAACCATAGCATGAAAACTGATAAAAAGAGTGTAAGCATTAGATTTGTGTTTTAAAAGGTATATCCAGGTGCTTCAGCTACGGTCGTCAACTATGGTTAGGAAATAATGTACTCCACTATGGTTAGGAAATAAGATCAAAGGGAAATAATGATTTATTCATACTCAAAGGAAATGTATTGCGAGTATGTTTTGCATGATGGAAAATATGACAACATTTATTGATATACTAAAATGACAATTTGGGTAAAGCAAAAATATGAGAAAACCTATCAAGGGATAAGTGCTCAAGACGTTGGTTCCAAAGGAGAGGATTTGAAGTGGTTCCAAGCATGGCTGAATGAACTTTAACCTCCCTGAAATAGTACAATCTATCTCTGAACTCACCTACACCAATCAGCTTCCTCATTTTGAGGTTCTGTAGAACACAAAAATCAGGAAAGAAAAGGACCACACAGTGAAACACCACTATCAATAATCTAATTTCAAAGATTAAGAGATGAATAACCTATCTTACCAACAAAATTAGCTATAATGTTTTGCTTTCCATTAAATAGTGTCATGAGTTGCTCACATTGGGCTTGTATTAACCTATTATTGGTGATGATGAAACCACAGGTGTAAGTTCTTCTTGTGAAGTAGAGGCAAAGACCTAGTATGTGGAGGCTTCTATGCTGCCCTTTAGTTGTTCTCCCCAATTTGAAGGGTACCCAACTAATTTGTAACACTTGTCTTTGACATGTTTAAGTTTGTTGCAATGATCATAGCAAGGTCGATTGCTATTCCTAGAGTTCTCTCGATCATTGTAGTTATTCTAAGCTTTCATGTTCTTGATAGAAAATGATGCTACTTCAACGTTGGATGCTTGATTGTTTTTGGTGAGTTGTAGTTGTGACTAAGGCATATGCCTTTGACAGACTTGGAAGGGGATCGATGCTTAAAACTTGTGATTTGATCACACCATAACTTTCATTCAGGTCCATTAGAAATTGGTGCAGCGTCTCTTGTTCACGCTCTATCGTTATCTTTTTTGCAGCCCTACAAGTGCATTGAGCTACTTTGGAGTAAGTTCCCAATTTGTCCCATAGTCCTTTTAATTTTGTGTAATAAGTTACTACTGTCATCTCAACTTGATGAGTTAAGGATATCTCTTACTTAATCACATGAATCCTTGGAGCATTTCATTGTGAAAAAACTCCTCCAAGTCCTTCCATATTTCTTATGCTTCCTTATAAAAGATAAAACTATCATGTAGATCTTGCTGCAATGAGTGAAAAATCCATGAAATGACCATTAAGTTGCACTTGATCCAATTGTGAAGATTTGGATTTGTGTCTTTTGGTTGAGGTAAGGTGCCATCAACAAATTTCATTTTGTTTTTGGCTCTAAGTGCCTTCATCATAGCTTTACGCCATGTTGGGTAATTCGCACCATTGAGAAGACAAGAAAGAAGAAAATTTCCTGGATTGTTTGAGGAATTTAGATAATAAGGGGAAGCATGATTTTGATTCTACATTTGCGAATTAACCATGGTGGAAGTGTTGGATCTAGTTGTTCATCCTAAGTGTTTCTGATAAAAGCATGTGTTTTAAAATTTTAAAAAATTTAAGCTTGCAAACAGGCAGAAACAAAACACGTAGGTAAATAACTCATGGCTAGTAACAGAAGTAAAATATATCATGATTTTACATGTCTCTTGTAGTCACTTTAATCTTGCACTTCACTTCCCAACCAAGCGCACTGATAGCCTATTCTTTTGGGAAGCACCAATCCATAGAATAACACTCTTGGCCTTACGAGAAAATTTTCTTCTCTCTTCCTCAACTGGGCAGCTCGTTCACTCTTATCTCAAATATTCACTTGTACGACCACAAGAGAGAGATGTTACATATATATAGTATGCTAACCCTAGGTCATGTGAGAGCATTTGAGTGTAATTCAAAAATTCAATCCCTAACCATTAGGGATTCATATGCCTACTAATAGGGAATATTAGATAACCAAATTATCTAATTATTTATCAATTAATAATCATATTATTAATTTTGATAATAATATATTTTATTTAACAATTAAATAAAATAAGTGTGGCTTTCTAATTGGTCATGCTTGAATTAAAAATTCAAACAAGTGAATTTTACTTAATTATATCTCTTTTAATTTCTAACATTTATTCACTTAGATAATTTGGATAATTAGGAGGGAATATATTTAATCATGTCAAAGATCAATTCTCCTCCTTTGGCCATACACCTCTTCATCCCACAGGAAGGAGGTTATTTCATAACAACATTAAGATAAATAAATAATTAAATTAATTTTATCCTAATAAAATGCTATAGCTGAAATTCCTAATTAAATGAGGATTTAATTTTATTTTAATCAACTTTTTAAATTAAATATTTGAATAATTGAAATATTAATTTAAAGTTAAACTAAAAATAATAATTACTAAGATAAAGTTGTCTAAATTGAGATAACACTTGTCTTATTTAAGACAAACATTTGTCTTAAAATTCCATTACCTAATTAGAACAACACTTGTCTAATTTAGGCAACTAATGTAAGAATTATTTTTCTCTCTTTAGTGACAAAAATGCTTCCCACATTTTCAAGCATGTTGAGGACAATATTTGCCTAAAGTAATTCTTTGTCTAAATTAAGACAACTCTTGTCTTAATAAAAACATTAACTGAAATGCTATTAATTAACTTCATTTTGAATTTATTCCAACTTAATGTGGATTGATTTCTCCAAAGCTAGGTGGGGAATCCATTTGGACATGGGAATTTCAAGCTCCAATCAATTTGGGATTATTTTAATCTCATTAAGATAAATCAATTTTATTAATTATGAAGTCATTTCACCAAAGACTCATTATTGTACTCTTGATAGTTCCTAAAATTATGAGAAATTAACGTTGAACATTGATTTGTCTAATTTCTAAACCTAGTATTTGTGAACCCTCGTAGCCATCATTGACACAAGATAAAAGTATCGGTTTACCCCTTATGTCAATTTTGTCCCATGGTATTAGACTTCATCCAATAAGTGACTAAACAATCTTTCAAACTTTTCTAAAATTATCTTGAAATGATGAGTAGCTAATTTATTATTTCACTGGGCCCAAATATGTCACTTATCTTCTTAAAATCACCATAAGTGATATAATGTTACAAATTCTATTTTTTGGATTTATGTCCCTAGATGTTTACTCCCACTATGACCCTAACATATAGGGTCTTGACTAATGTTATATAATGGACGTACTCATAGTATATCAAACATCACAATGGTCATGAACACGAGTCCATACGGTATTAAATTGAACTTGATATCTCACTTGATTCAAATTCATTTAATAGTGTCATTGCCTGAAGTCTACTACTTCAATGATTTGAGATTCATCATTCTCTTAGAAAGGATTCTTTTTATGGAGGTAATCCAAAGACTATAGTCTTTATTGAATAGATTAACCGACTTTATTCAGTGATTGTGAATATTGTTTTAGATTCATCCAAAGATATATATCTCCTTTTGCGTAACTCTTATGTAAATGTATCTTGATTTATTAGAATCAAGGAACCTTAATAGCTAGAAAATAAGTCTTACATAAATGAACTCTTTATTTATTAATACGAATATGAGCTACTATGACGGGAGTTGATGCCATAGAGATTAATATGAAGATTTCTCGCCTTCATGCTGTATGCTTATTGTATAAGCATCTTTTAAACAATATGCCCAACATACTTATACTAAGATTCTAGCAAAAACCACTTTTAAAATGTTTATGATTTATGCCAAGGATCACTTTACCCTTAAACTTAAGTTGTACAAAAAAGGAAGAAGGCAAACTCAACATACTGAGAATTGTACAGAAGAAGCAAAGGCAAAAGACTATGAAAAGAAATATAAAACAAAAAGAAGAAAAGATCAAGAGTTTGAAGGTCAATATGTAGAGAGATGAATAAAAACCCATCTATATAAAAAAGGAAAGGGAGGGAGATTATTTAAGACATTTGCCAATAATGTAGCATTACTAAACCTACATAGATTATCAACTCAGATGCAAGTAGCCTAATAGTAACCTTTGTAAGGAAAGTCCAGTGTCTTAATATATATATATATATATATATATATATATATATATTATATATAGAAAAAAGAATTTCAATGAAGAATGAGAAAGAAATAATATATGAAAGGAAAACTAACATTATATGAATAATTGGTATCTTTATATTTAATTTATGCTATCTCTTCTTGAAGAAATAAAGTTATCCTAGGTTCACAGTAACCAACATTTCTACATAGTCATAATTTCCTTCATCATTAAGTGCTCTGTTATATGATCATTTCATTTATACCAGATACACAACTTCTAAAATGCTAGCATAGATGGGTTTACAAATCACTTGAACTGATCACAAGCAACTACCAAATTTTCTTGTCTTAATTGGAGAAATATTTCTCTATTACTTCAATTGTTCTTCCTGCTGTTGTAATCCTCTGACATTTATTGTCCTCTAATGGGTTCTTGCTATATAGAGCATTAAGTCATTGTAGCTTTTTTTTCAATTATGATATATCTTCTCTTTGTAAAGATGTTTTTGTGGGGGCTAAGAGATTATTTTGCTAAGAGTTGTCAAATGATTATTCTTTTACACTCAACAGAAGATGATTTTTCTATTTAATTGAAGAATATTCCTAAGGCACTTTCAGCCACAACAGGGTAAGCCTGCACTATGGGAGATCGGTTCAGATCAACACTATGATGCAGGGAGACATGGAGGTGAAGATGGAAGGTATTTGAATCAATTTTGTTAGGAGAGAATACTTGGTTGTGTTTATCCTTTTCAAAATTGTTTCATGATCGAAAATAGAAGTTTTTGGATTATGGTTTCTACCTAAAACTTCCACAATAAACCTTCCCTCGCAATATTTTCTTTAAAAAAATAATGATGTTTTAGAGTTAACTTCTAAGCAGGTTTGTTCACGTAACTGACATTTTATGTTCATTACACTCTCATTTTATATGTTTTATTATGAGTTTTCTTGTGTAGTTTAAAATTGGTTACTTGATATGATACTCTCGGCTATAAACAAACTAGAGTTGCAGAAAAATGAGAAGAAATTTCTTGATAGTTTTGTACATTTGGTGACGTATGGGCAGACACTTTGACATTGAATTTTGACATAATTATCCTTTGCACTAATTATAATCTACATTTAGTTGACTTGTCTTGCTCTAAAGATGCTGATTAAAGAACTAGAGAGAGCTTATCGTAAGGGAGCGGGTAAAAGAAAGAAACAGCAGTCAAGTTGGATTTTCTATAAGATGTTGATCGAAGAAGCAATCAAAACATGAACGCATAGTATAATAGAGTAAATAGCAAACGATTGTAAATCTTTTGTCCTTTTCTTTTTTGGAGCTCATTGTTTTCATTCTTCTCTTGTAAATATTGTTACCTTGCTTGTTGGAGCTCCACTTCTAGAATTATAGATAATCGATTCTTTTTAAAAACTTTGCTTCTTGTATAACAAGGCATCTCATCACACTTAACACTGCTATCTGGGTCTCTACCTAGTGTAGTGATTTTGAGCTACTATTTAGTAATGAAGAGCAACAAATTCTATGCCATAGAATTCATTCTTTTAGCACCTACATTTGGAAATGAGATTGTTTCCACGTTATTGTGCTTACTTATCAAAGGTTTGGTATTCTTATTTGCAATCCTAGCATTGATCTAGAAATTGGATGATAGATATTTAATCTCTTTACTAAGGAAGAACATAAGTAAATGAAGTTTGTGGGGATGAACAAATCTTCTATAAACCTTCGTGTAATAACAATTCTCATAAATCTGAATTGGTCAGGTTCCAATTTTGTTGTTTAACAATCGTGCCCAATTAGATCTATACAAGCTTTAAACTTGAACACGATTATTTTGTTGAATTTACTTTTAAAACTTCGTATAATTTTGAAATGTAAGCTTTATATTTCTTATCTTATGTAGATAATTTTCTAAAATTATTTGACACGTAATAAAACTGTTTTAATCAGTCTCCATCCAATAAAAAATAAAGCATAATAAATCATTTTAATTTACCAACATACATACAAAATATAAGGGTAAATGACAATAGTTTAACACAATCATTAAATTGAAGCATCCAAGGGGGCGAGCTGTCAAATGTTTCAAGTATTCCAATGTTCAATAATCAATAGTCCTCCATGGGTCATCTAAGAATAGGAAAAATGAAGGTAATGTGCTCCAATGGTACACTATCTGTAGTGTTTTTCTTCAAAACTGGGTCATAATTCATTTCTAGGTAGGGCAATGAGTTTACCCATGCCATGGCCCATGGCCTTTCTCAATAACCTAGCCACTGTTGGCTACATGGTATTCAAGAAATTTGTGCAGGGATAAACCTTTTATGTTGACAGCCTGTGCAAGTTTGACACAATCAAATAGTTTTTTTACTTGAAAGTAATACAAGAAATTAAATTCTATATTATTCTACTAACAAGGGTCTAAAAGTCATTAAAAAAATCCACAGAAACCCCTCTCTTATTTTCTCAAAAAGATTATACATTGTTCAATGTTTTACCATATCTTTAAGACAAACAATTAAAAAAAGAATCACAAGTAATTAGCTGCCAAAACTTTCAAGAACTAATGAAGCTCTAGATATACACATAAGAGAATTATAAGACTCTTTAAACAACTCCAAATAAAAATGTTTGTATGATTAACATATGCACCACATTAAACATTTATTAGTTCGCAATTAAAGGAAAAAGATGAAATGAATTTGTGCTAGCAACTACTAGCTCGAGACAGAAAGACATTCCAATAATAAATATGCCAATGCTTCAAGTGAACAAAATTACAGCATACCTACATCATCAAGCATAGATCTAGGAACCTTTTGATAAGTTAAGGAAAGGACATGAATCATATAGCCTTGGATTCCCTACTCAAAACCTACAGTTGATATCCGTTTCAGCTTAGTGTATAATATAATCATGGGTAAATAAAAAGTTTAAAGCTAGAAAGCTCAAACCAGTGCCAACACTAAACAAGAAGTAAAGTAGCTTAATCAAGATAGAAGCCAAAAACTTCCGTTGTTTCCAGAAGATTAATACTCATTAGTTACAAGGTATACATAAGTGAAAAAAAGCTACAATATATAACAATATGATGTAAAATCCATTCTACATAAGATGCAAGGCAAGTCAAATGAAAAATGACATTTGCTTATTTTCATGACAATGAAATTAAACCCTTGCCTTTTAGTAGGACCATGTGGGCTCCAAATGGAACTTGACCTAATTGACCTAATAAAGCACTATAAACCTAGACAACATCTATGTAGCAAAATTAAGAAATTTTTGAATAAAGTTATGAACTCTTTTGGTAACCCATCATAGTTTATTATTCAGTAATAGCTAATAATAATTCATACATTAGAATATATAATTACCTGGCATAGCTTCAACTATATAACGACTCTTTGATGTTTCATCCCAAAACTGTCAAAATCTTCTTGTCTGAAGAAGAAAGACATGGATTAATGCCTTAAATTGAAGCAAGTGTCTAAGCAACAAAAACCAATGGATACCTTCAAATAGTGTGATAGAACAATTAGTGTCTTGAACTGCTCCTCCATTTGCTTAGAAACACAATAAACAAAAAATTAATATGACAAAGTAAACCAAAATGATATGCTTAGTGTAATAAGAATTAACAGATACAATGCAAGATAACATATTTGAGATAAAAATATTTGGCTTGTTTACTGTGGAGCTCTATACCCAAATGATCATCAAATTTATTTATTTTAAAAATTATTATTGAAGAACATTAGAAAAAGTCAAGCTTGAATCAAAGTTGCGCTCCACAACAATGTCAATGAATAAAGCAAGCTAGAAATATTCAAACAATAGTCAATGGAAGGGGGAAGCCACATGTCCTAAATTTCTGCATAAAAGGTTTATTGCAGTCAACTATCCAAGAAGGAGATGGAGTTCATGTACAACACTGAAGAAGTAAGATTCTAGGAATTATTCAAATTCAATCCACACAAATTGATAAGAATGAATGAAATTTGGAGTTGTGAAAAATCAAGAATGACAGAATTGGAATACTTGAGAAGAAGACTCACCTTTAGGCAAAAATTGATTAGATCTCTGGTTGGCATATGCTCTATGGGTATTTCTGAAACAAGAATCACCACGACATTGTAGGAGGAAACAAAGAAGGGAGGAGGGAGAAGGTGAGATGAAACCTGGATGGAAGAAATCCGTCGACAATAGCAGCGTGGCCAACTTTGAGATACCCCTTTGAAGCAAATAGAAAAAGGACTAGGAAAGGCTACTAAAAAAAATTGCAAAATCTTTTTCTTGGGTAACCGACTCATCTACTAAGTATGAATACTCATGAGTAGGATAAAAACTGCCATTTTATAAAGTGAAAACAATTATGATGCTCTCACCATTATTATAGTACCTATTAGTAAGTTACTCAATTTCATAAAGTAAGAAGAGTAATGATATTTATATAATTATTATTATAGGATTTATATGATTTATTTTTTTAATTATTCAGCGACATTCATCATTTTATAATTACCTTATTACATTTTGACTTTTTTAAGAGTCGGTAAATATTATTACTAGAAGGAGGTGTTTGGTACAGGAAAAAATTGTGTTTAGTTGGTCATGTAGATTCCTGGGAATGATAGACATTTTTGTGTTTGCTTCAGATGCTATTTTCTTGAAAATCTAGGTATTTTTACAAATATACCCCTAGATATAAATTGCAATAAATTTATATTTTAAAGAAAAATAGGGGTTGATGGTTAGGGTTGATGATTTGGGATTTGAAACTGGAGGCTTGGGGTTTGGAGTTTAGGGTTTAGAGTTTGGGATTTAGAGCCTGGGGCTTGGAGTTTGGGGTTTTGGGTTTAGGGGTTAGAGTTGGGGTTGGGGATTTGAGGTTTGGAGTTTAGAGTTTGGGAGTTTGGGGTTTGGGGTTTAGAAATTGGAGATTTAGGGTTTAGGGATTTAGGATTTTATATTTAGGGTTTAGGGTTTTAGGTTTCAGGTTTCAGGATATATGGTTGGGGATTTGGAGTTGTGGTATGATAGTTTGTGAGGGAGGATAAAATGGTCATTTGCAGCTCCCAAAAGTTTCCCATAAGGCGGGAATCTAAAAATAACACTCCAAAATTTGTGGAAAGCTTGCTTAAAAGTTGCTCCCGGGAATCTAATTTTGTTGAAAAAAAATTTAATCCCTGTACAAACATAGGAAATTAAGATTTCCAACTAGTGGTTCCTAGAAAGTTGAAAAAATCCTGATACTAAATGCCCCCCGAAGGTAGACTTGAAAACTGATAGTTTTGTCAAGATATGTAGATTGTGACAAGTTTACTCGATTTAGGCTCGTACAGTTCAAGTCTCTACAAACCCACTGCTCAATATTCAGATTTCGGAGGGTGAAAGCAATGACAGATGCAGAAGATGCCGCACGATGTCATAATGCGGTGGCTGAGTATCGAAAGAAACTTCTTCGAGACAAAGAATTAGAACCGAGAATGTGATCGGGCTGGTCTCTTTAGGCTGTTGCCACATTTTAACAATCATGAATTTTCATTTTGGATATAATAAGGCCTATAATTCAATCTTGTTTTGATTTTCACCAATTCTGGAAAACCATTGTTTTAGGGTTTGTTTTCCTTAGCATTAGTAACCCTTGATTCCCATGATATCATACTAATTTTTTTCACCTTAATTAATTACTTGGAGTTATTAGATTTTCTTATTTTTGTGGAGAAATTTTTGGTAGTATCAATGAAAGCCTTATCTATGAGAAGGGTAGTTTTGATTTGATAAATTTAGATTTTATTGGATATTTTTCTTACTAGTAGGAACTGAATACTATTTCTGGGAATTAGGGTAAGGTTAACGACTGGATCTATCATTAGAAACACTTTGTTTACTCTCTGATTATTTTGATGACATAAATTTGTTCCTAGTTGAGCAACGAAGTATTGATACAGTTCTTAACTATAGAAGATGGATAATAAACGTGCTAGTGAGGTGAAGAGAAGGTACCTGAGTAAGGCTAGCGGTGCTTATACCTGATTTGCAGGCTTATTTGAGCTTGCCCTATGCTGCACTATTGAGATATCAAAATGAGTCATTAAGCTCCGTTAGCTCAAGGTTTTCTTATTACAATGAATTTTGTTAAATTTGCTCCTTTATTTGGCTCAATTTTTATTTTTTCAATAATGTGCGTGCATCCTTATGGATGAGATTATTGACTTTTGATTTAAAACTCAAATGCCTGTCAGGGAAAATTTGTGAGCTTCAAAGAAAGAGTTCAATAAAATAGAAGATGATTTGAAGTCTCTTCAAAGTGTTAGGCAAATCATCAATGAAGTTCTCATGCCTCTTGACAACGAACGCTGTAATGATTGTCTATTTCTTTTAAAAATTTTGAATGTTATTTTACTTTATATCATCGTTGATCTATTCATCTATATCCCTACATTTTGGTTTCCTCTTTCAGATGTCTTGCTTACAAGCATAGCATATTATAATAGATTGTGACTTTTTTTACCTTGATTTAAGTTGATTTTATCACTAGACAATGTTCTGTTTCTCTTATGAATATGGGAAATATTTACTTCATCTTTCTCTGTAGTTCTTTTTTCCTTTTACTAACCAAGTACATCATTTTTGTGATAGCTAGCTACCTATTTAATTATCTCTTCTTGTTTTTGGTTGGTAGAAACCTAAGAGTAGGCCAATAGTTATAGGATGTAATTTTTTTGTTATCCCAGTGATTGGTAAAGCAGCAGCCATCCTAGGTATGTGGTAAGTTGCCACAATAAAGTGGACTACAGGAACGAGAGTGGTTCTGGATATGACAACACTCACCATAATGCGGGCTCTTCCACGTTAAGTAAGTTATCAAAAATCCTTTTCAAATATTTATTGGATGAATGTGTTCATGTTTCTATTTGGCTATCTAATTTGGTTAATTTCTGAAATTATCGGCTATTTTTTTCATGTTTGATACTAATTTGTATAACATATGGTGCTAGGTTGATCCAATAGTTTATAATATGTTGCATAATGTCAGTTACTTAGCTATGGGTGGTTTATCTGATCATATAAGGGAACTAAAGGAATCAATTGAATTGCCTCTCATGAATCCCGAACTCTTTCTTTGAGTTGGAATTAAGCCTCTAAAGGTGATTACCTTTTCACTGCATTTTCTACCATGACCTCTATTTGTTGTAACTATGTTTTTGTCAACATTGTCACATATGTATCCCTTTTTTTTCGAAGTGTATTTTATGGAGGCAAGTTTTACATTTTTTAATTTAATTGGTGTCTTCTTAATTCTCATCTTTTAGGCTGTTCTTCTTTATGGGCCTCTTGGTATTAGCAAGACATTATTAGCGAGGGCAATTGCCAGTAATATAGATACTAACTTCTTAAAGGTCAGATAATGTTTCTTTTCTGTAGTTTGTTGCACCTTGAAATTTTTTTCTAAAGTCAAATACATAGTACCTGACCAACACACTATGCAGGTTGTTTCAAGTGCAATAATTGATAAGTACATTTGAGAAAGGGCTAGGTTTATACGAGAAATGTTTAGGTATGCATGTGATCACTAGGTGAGATTCTTGTTATCTTGTGTGAAATTTCTTCCCTATATGATTATATATTCAAATGGAAAGTAAGTATTAAACCTCATTTTATTTTTTAAGCCCTGCATCATTTTTATGGATGAGATCGATGCCATTGGTGGCTGCCATTTCAGTGAGGGAACAAGTGCTGATCATGAGATTCAGAGGACACTAATGGAGTTGCTTAATCAACTTGATGGGTTTGGTCAGCTTGGGAAGGTATATTTTGTTTCATAACCCATTTAATTGATTTCAAATCACCCTCGTACTTGGTTTTGTGAAACACTTACTCCCTTGTATCAAATTCCAAGGGCAATGGACTTTATTTTACTTTTATTTTTCTTCTTTTGGGGGGAGGGGAGGAAGGATGGTAAGCTTGTACAATAGTATAATGCACTTCATAAATCTTACACTTTTAGACTATTTTTTTTTAATTAATATCATATATTCAAGGATAAATTTTAGGGTGTGTTTGGTTTGTGAAAACATTTCGTGTTTTAATTTTTCGTTTTCATTTCTTGAAAATGGTTTTAATTTTTAAGTTTAGAAAATATATTTGGTTTTTATTTTCATTTCTTGTTTTCAAAAAATAAAAACTATGAAAACATGTTTGGTTTGTAATCCTAAATCTTGTTTTCAGTAAATGAAAACTAATTTTCTATTGTTTTTCTTCTTGTCACTAATTTTTCTACTATTTATGAAATTGTCACCACATTTTCATTGTTTTCAACTTAGTTACAATATTGCTTCCACGTTTTCAAAAGTTTCAACAAGAAAAACTGAAAACAACTTTCAAGAAATTTAGGAAACATTTTCTAGAAAACATTTCATAAATTTATAATCAAACACGTTTTCACTCTTATTTCCTATTTTCAATGAAAATGAAACCAAAAAACACCTAAACTAAATGCACACTTAGTTTGTAATTTTTGCTTTTGTTTTCAAGATGCAATTGCTAAGTGAGCCTGTCATGAATGTTAGGGTGCGTTCAATGCACCGTATAAGACAACACTAGATAGTATAAGACAATAAAATCCAGTGTTCAGTGCATACAACGAATTGTATTAGCTTATCCAATTATCATTTTTTATACAGCTATCACTGTATAATTAAATACGGGGGGAGGAGGTCGGATAAGGGCGAATGAGGAACTCCATATAAGACTTAAATTTTTTTTATCTCCAAAATACCCCCTGGACCCAAATATATTGTTTTCATCTATCCAAATAAAATAATATTTTTACCTATTATTTTGTATTAAATTAGGCAAAAATATGTTTTTTAGCTTTCATGTTATTAGTATAAAACAATTAGTCTAAAATTAGGCAAAAATTGTGTGGAATGTTTTTATATATTTATTGATTCAAATCAATCTATAAAATAATTTTGATAAAATTAATGTTATTTTTATATATATTTTTTCTTGAAATTGACTAAAACATAATTATGGTACATTTAATACATTTTTATATATATAAGGGTATTTTATTCAAAGCAATTAAATATTTATCCTATCCAATATTGTATTTGTCATCAATAAAGACAGGATAGGATTATATTATTCAATCCATTGTGTTATACGTTGTCACAACAAATACAGGATAGTATAAAAGCTTATCAGGCAGATAGCTTATACAATACTATCCAGTATCTTATCTTATTCAATGTTTTATCCTATGCGGTGCACTGAACGGGACCTTAAAGTTTACAAATAAAATTTGCACTTATTATGGAACAAAATAATGAGCTGCTATTGCATCATGGTCTTTGGCCCTAAGTAATATTGAATTTTTATAGTCAGATGAAATTTTACTTTTGGATGTCCTCTTTCTCAACTTTGTGTACACAGGTGTAGCATATTTTAGTAGAGAATTCTTTCATTTATGTAAAACATATATAAGTTGAATGAAATATAACAAGCACCAACCTTGCCTGGTATATGTGTTCTTCTGCGTGTGTTGATCGATCCTTCACATTAATTACTCTTCAAGCAAATTCTAATGTGCATTGCTGTTGTAGGTTAAAATGATAATGGCAACAAACAGACCTGATGTACTTAACCTTGCTCTCCTGCACCCTGGGAGATTGGATAGAAAAATAGCGATTCTATTGCCAAATGAGCAATCAAGGATGGAAATTCTTAAGATTCATGCTGCTGGAATCGCAAAGCATGGTGAAATAGACTATGAAACTGTTGTTAAGCTTGCAGAGATGAGTACAACTGTAAAAAGAGATTGGGTTAAGTTCCTTAACCAGTACATGTTTGATGTTGTTGTGCAAGTTTCTTAAATGATTAAAACCTTGTTTTAATATATGTTTGTTAATTTTGATGATGATTACCATTTTGAGCTAAGAAAAAAAAAAGGCTTCAGTTTACCATTTGAAAATGCTTCCACTTTGGTGAAAAGTTAGAACTATACTCTTTGTAATATAGGACAAAGACAACTTTATATTTTGTTCTTTACAAGATATGCTAGAATAAGGAAAAGTCAGATCTATGCTCTTTCTAGTATAAAGACATTGACAACTTTCTATTTCTCTCTTTACAAGCAATACTCGAACAAGTAAAGGTCAGACTTTGGGCTACACACTCAGATCTGGACAAAAAGTTGTGTACTTAAACAAAAGTGCAGATAAATCGAAGCTTGAAAAGTTAAACGATTAGGCAGAAGCCTGAATGAAGCTGATCGTTTAGTACAAAGTTGAGAAAAGACAAGACAATGGCTATATCTCCTTTGATATCAGAAAATGAATGTTGAAGTCTCATTGGCACACTCCCAGATGTCCTTCAAAATCAGAATCCTCAAGAATATAAGAAGTCCTCCTCTCAACATTAAACAACAAGGAGACCACTGCATTTACTAAGGAAAAAGACATTCTTTCTACTCCTTCTTGTCCATTAATCTTTCATCTGTGTACCTACTCTATTACAAGAGAGTTTTTGCTGTATAGCTCTTTGTAAGGATTTCATCTTTGAGAAAGAGTTTGGCTAAATTCTTGTAGAAAAACTTAGTGGTGATAGGTTGACCAGTGTTGGTTGTAAAAGGCCGGTGTGGCTTGTACCCGTTGTGTTAAAAGGTTAACTGGGTTGGTTATAAAAGGCTCTAGGATCTTATACCTGTAAATTGGTTATTGCCCTTCATAGTGAAAAATCCCTTACTTTGTGCTTGGGGGAGTAGATGTAGGATCTGGTTTATAGATCTAAACCACTATATATCGTGGTGTTGATTTTCTCCTTCCTAAACTTTTATGTTTATGAAGTTTTTGCTTTTTGCCTGATCATTCATTGAACTGATTTATCTTTCATAACATGTCTCTTTGAAACAAAGCTCTTAAACAAGTTTTTATCCTAGTTTATGATCTTGATATTTCCAGATCTTTGAAAAGAAATTTTCTATCTCCTGTATTGTGTTTGATTCGAGATTTACATTGTATTTTGAAATTTGAAATTTGACCTGATCATTTATCTAAATCATCAAGTTATATTTTGAAAAAGCATTAAGTTTCTATACCCAATTCAACCCCCCCTTCTTAGGTATTTTAGGTATATTTCCTAACAGGTGTATTATTTGTTTCATATTGCTCAGGGTTTTAATGGGGCTGATCTCCGAAATGTCTGCACAGAAGCTGGAATGTCAGCAATTTGTGCTGAATGTGATTATGTGATGCATGAAGATTTTATGAAGGTGAGCTCGTTCTCCAAATATAGTTTTATTTAGGAAGTAATTTTTCGTAGTGTATTGATCGCATAGAAAAGGACTCTCTTTATCAATTATTGGGACAATAATTTTTTTACTTTGTTTTAGACTGTTCAAAAACTGAATGAGGCAAAGAAACTTGAATCCAGTGCTCACTACAGCACTAATTTTAGGAAAGATTAGAATCTATCACCAAATTTTTCACTGAGCCATGGGTACCTAAGTAGTGCACCTTCTCATTCCTTTGAACCAAAATTGTGCTACCTCATAATTTAGTCTAACTCATAGACAGTAAGCATGAAATAGTCCCTTTGGACTATGATTTATTGTCCACATAATTTATAATACTTATCATTGTGTTTATGTGCGTGTTTTAAATGTACTTCCATCCCCTGATCCTTTTTATGATTGAAGTTGAAGGCAGTCGTGAAAAGATAGTCAATTTCCTAACTGTATTTATTGGATGTTGTCTATCATTGTTAAGTTTGGCAAGTGTCAGGGGTTTTACGTCTTACAACACTTATCTCTATCAAGATCTTTTCATTCACAACATCTAAGAGGTACGGGTGTGCATAACCCGCTAGCCCGTTTTAACTCAATCAAAGCCGCACAGAGTAAATGATATCAATTAGGTAGGATCAGGTTAGTGGGTTCATGTGGGTGAACTTTTTATGTAAAATTGGGTTTAATGATTCGTCGGGTTTAAATATTAAAATTTGCCATAACTTGACCGAGTTTAATATAAGTTTAAAAGATTTTACTTACCTACTACTTATTTAGATACTAAGCCATTATGTAGTCTTGGTAAAGAGGAACATGTCTTTATTGGGTAATAAGTTTATTGCGCTAGGAGTTTGAAACTCCTGCCACATAATGGGCGCCACGTGGTGCTTTTAACATTTAAAGCACCACGTGGCACCCATCGAGCGGCGGGAGTATCAAACTCCAAGGCGCATAGTAAATACACTTTCTTTATTGTCATAAAGTATCTAAAAATATTTTAATTATACATTTAAAAGTAAAACCTCATTAGCTTTTTAGGTGATTGTTTTGAATGATTAGAATATAAAGTACTATTGTATTGATTTTAATAGTATATCAAATTATGACTTGCATTTGTGAATATTGTTTTATAACTCTTCTAGTTATATTTGTAGTGATGTATATTATTACTATTTATTGTCTCAATAATGACATTTAGAACATTTTAACATAATAAAATTATATAGTATATTATTGTATTCTCAAATTTGCTTGTTGGTTGCTTTTATTTTGAGTATTTGGACAATTATTCCTCATTATGAAAAAGTTAAAAAATTAAATTGGATGTAACATTAATTAAGCTTGCAGCATTAAAATTGTGATTACTATGTCAAAAATATATTTTTGTAACCCAACTCAAGTGAATCCGATTGACCTGACCAATACCTTATCAAATTTTATTTTTTTGAATTGTTTGAAATATTGGTTGGTTTTAAGTAATGATTTTCTCACCCGAATCTCGGTTAGTGTTACAACGTGACGGCCGGTGAAAAGCCATCATTTTATGACTTTGAGGCACATAAGGGAAAACGCAGAGAAAAATGGGAGTCGCCACCAATTAATTAGAAGGAAAATTAGGATCCTAAAAAAATAAAGGAAAACTAGCCTTTTGAACTAGAGGAAGGGTTCGAAAGTCTAATTACGTGTGGGGAAGGTGTTAGGCACCCCAGAACGTCCATCCCTGAGGATGGTTACCCTAAATCGTTTGTGCTTTAAAATTTTTAATATATTTAAATTACCCCTTTTTATTGATAAAATAAAGATGGAGAAAGATGGAAAAAGAAATAACTAGACCTGCCTTACCATGTAAGTGCCTACGTACCCCAAAAGGGATCAAGGTCAATGTAGTTCGGAATATTTGAATAAGTTGAGATGTATGATCTCAGTCTGGAGAATATGAGGATATTTAGGGGAATATAATATTCCACTTAAAACTCATGAGGAGATAAGACATCGAGAAATGTATAATTCCACTGAATGCCTATGAAAGTCAAGACTTTGGGAGAATAAAATTCCACAGAAAGCTCGTGAGGAAATGGGACATCGGGAAGTATATATTTTCACTGAATGCCCATGGAGATAGGAACTTTGGAGAAGTTTAAACATCTACTAACAGCCTTTCAAAACATTTAGAAGGAAATAGGGACCAAAATGTGACTTTTAGGAACTTCGGGGGTTAAAATATAATTCTTGAGCTTTTCAGGTCAAACTGAAATTCTTAAAACTATAGAGGCTGAAGTATAACTCTTAAAAGTATAGAGTCGAAGTGTAACTCTTGAAGGTGCAAGGGTCAAAGTGCAATTACTAAAAGATTTCAACCATAAAAAAATGTAGGAGCCCAACTGCCATTTTAGGATGTAAATTTTTTGAAAGTATTTTACCTCTAAATTAAAGGTTACTTACAAGAAGAATATATTTTGCAATTCTTTGTCTAAGCCATTAAAACCATGCAATGGGCTTTGAACCCCTTTGAAAACATTTAAATGTGCTGTTTTATTCAATTAACTTAGAAACGGGCCTTAAACCCCTGTTTTAAAAATGGATACATTGGGCTTTTAACCATTGCTTTGAGTGGGCCATTAGAGCTCACTTTATTCTTACAAGACCAAAATCATGACTAAATGGACATTTAGAAGCCTCATAAAATATGATAATAATAATGATGAAAATATAAAATATCTATTCAAAATTATTAAGGTCCATTTTAATCAAGTTACTTAGCCATAAGAACCATTGAAAGAGTGACCATGGCCACAAAATCACATATAAACCCTGCACATCTCAATGCCAATTCTATTTAAAATTTACCTAATTCCTTGTTGACCAAAATGATACTACTAAATGGACCAATAATTTGCTGGACACTCAAGTGCAAGTCATAGAGAAAGAACTAGACATCATAAACTAACGCCCAGTAGCAGTCTCGGGGGTTCTCCCTAAACAGTGTGATAGGATCCACTCAAATAAGCAAATCAAGGAAGCAAGGTTGTTTTTTATTTAGAACCACAATTGGTAAAATCATATTAAGATTCGCTTCTGACCAACTTAATACCCATCTGGTTAGAATCATTATGAAACAGACTATCTCATCCCACCATCATGCAACTGACTTTAAACCAATGCACAAGATGAATATTAACCAAGCAGTTGAATCAGATTTTTTTTTTCTTTAAAGGTAACAGATCAAGGAAAACTACTCTGAAGTCAAAATCACCACCATCCTACAATAGATTTTTAATTTTGAATTAATCTAACTTTAACAGCAACAGTGGGTATTGATGCGGATTAATTTCTCACCTTAACTCTTGTTGGACAAAACCAGACCATGGGAAAATCACTCAAGCATTATTCTAGGATGTAAGTTATTCTAAAGCAAGTAGATATTTATACAGTGCCAAATCTGGCTATCCCAACAGCTGCTGAAATATGTAGACACAGTGCAGAAGCAGAAATTTCATAATACCAGAGTAGGTTTACCCAGATCAAAAAAGAAATGGGGTGACAGAACATAGGTAAATTAAGATATAAGAAAGGACCATTCAATCAGAATTCGCACATCCAAACAGAGATAGCTATAAAAAAAAATGCATGGTTTGGTTCCTGACAACTGATACAGAAAAAAAAACCAGAATTTAACAAAACAAAGCATTTCATCTCTAAAATTCAACTCATCCTATACAAGAATAAGAATATGAAGGAAATTAAAGACCCCTTACCTGAGCTGAGTCCGCAGTTCAAAGGAATCCTGTCTTTTCCGAGTTTCTTCTCATAAATGAATCCCTTTTGAAGTTATCTCCTTTTCCTAATTTTAGATTCCCCGGTCAGCAAAGGCTCTACCTTGCTATTCTTCCTTCTCAGTCTCTTCTTTCAAAAGCTCTCAGATTTCTCCCTGTCTCTGCCATTTCTCTTTGGCTCTCGGTTGCTCTCATTTCCAGAAAGTGCTCCCTTCTGTTTCGTCTCCAGTTAACTCTCCCCCTTGCCAAAAGCCCCCTCTGATTTATAACCTTGAATGAAATCGTCTTGTCCGCTGCCAATCCCATAAAAACTTCCTTATCGCGCATGGAGGGGCAGAGACCAAGAACGCCAGCGCCGTAATGGATGCCGCCTTGAGAGAAAAGGGGCCAGTGAAATCAGAGGCAGCCCGCCACTTTTCTGTCACACATGGACCGTTGATGGGTGCTGAGGCAGCGTACGGGGAGATAGAGGCGAGGTGAACAGAGAGATTGGGGCTGAGTGAGAGGGACACTGTAGAAAGATTGGAGGAGCAGAAATAGGAAAGATTCGGGGAGAAGAAAGAGGAAACACAGAAGGGAAATGGGTTTTAGGGGGAATTGGATCCAAGTTGTGGGTTATGGGTGCGGGTCAGATCCAGTTAAGTGGGTTGTGTTAGCCGGTTTAGGCCTATTGGGCTCTTATCTTTTTTTTTTGGTTCATGCATTGGGCTGAACCTTTTTTTTTTGGCTGCTAGAAAAAAATGATTTTGGACTTTTTTTTTTCTTTCTCTCTTCTTCTTTTTTTTTATTTCTTTTTTTCATTCATTTATTATTATTATTATTTAATTTCTATTTTTTTTGAATTTCACCATTTAATTTTGTTTAATAAATTCCTAGACAAAACTAGGTATTTACAGTTACCCATCTTTACTTGTTTCTTAAGAGAAAGATGAATAATCGGCGATCTTTCAGATTTTTTCATAAAGAGCAAGTAAAGACCAAACACTAATTTTGTCCAGAAGAATCAATGTACGCAATAAAATGACAGTAGTTGGTATAGAATAATCAATGTGTGCAATGAATTGAAAAGAATAGGCATAGAATGACCAATGTATACAATAAATTAGAAGGAACCGGTACCAGTACAGAAGGATCCACGTACACAGTAAATTGAAAGAAACTTGTATGGAAGAATCATGTACACATTAAATTGAAAGGACCGGTATGGAAGAATCATATACACAGTAAATTGAAAGGACCGGTATAGAAGAATCACATACACAGTAAATTGAAAGGATCAATACGAAAGAATTACGTACACAGTAAACTGATGAAACTGGTACGGAAGAATCACGTACACAGTAAGTTGGAAGGCAATGGTACGGAGAATCCACGTACACAGTAAATTGGATGACCAGTATGGAAGAATCACATACGTGGTAAATTGAAAGGAACTGGTACGGAGGAATCGCGTACACAGTGAATTGAAAGGAACTGGTACGGATGAATCGCGTACATAATAAATTGAAATGAACTGGTACGGAAGAATCCACGTACACAGTAAATTGAAATGACCGGTATGGAAGAATCACATACGCGGTAAATTGAAAGGAACTGGTATGGAAGAATCTACATACACAGTAAATTGGAAGGAACTGGTACGGAAGAATCAACGTATATAGTAAATTGGAAGGAACTGGTACAGAAGAATCCACGTAAGCAGTAAATTGTAGGGAACTAGTACAGAAGAATCCACATACATAGTAAATTGAAATGAACTAGTACGGAAGAATCGACATATGCAGTAAATTAAAAGGAATTGGTACGGATGAATCACGTACACAGTAAAGTGAAGCGAACTGGTACGGAAGAATCGCGTACACAGTAAATTGGAAGGAACTGGTACGGAAGAATCTACGTACACAGTAAATTGAAATGAACGGGTACGAAAAAATCGACGTACGCAATAAATTAAAAGGAGCTGGTACGAATGAATCACGTACACAGTAAAGTGAAGGGAACTGGTACTGAAGAATCGCGTACACAGTAAATTGGAAGGAACTAGTACGGAAGAATCAACGTACACAGTGAATTGGAAGGAACTGGTTTGAAAGAATCCACGTACACAGTAAATTGAAATAAACTGGTACAGAAGAATTGACGTACATAGTAAATCAAGAGGAATTGGTACGGATGAATCACGTACACAATAAAGCGAAGGGAACTGGTGTGGAAGAATCATGTATACAGTAAATTAAGGAACTGGTATGGAAGAATTACGTACGCGGTAAGTTGATAAAACTGGTACTGAAGAATCAACGTACGCAGTAAATTAATAGGAACTTGTATGGAAGAATTGCATACACGGTAATGTGAAACAGAGAGAAATTTTAGTATAAAATAACTAGATGAAAATGGAGCTGACACCAGGCGAGGGTATAAAGCCCATGCATCTGAGGATTAGGTATCAAATAAAGGAGTGGACCCCCCTCATCTAAAATTTGAGGATCAGGCGATGGCAGTTTGCCACATGAAGCTGAAACTAGATTCTTAACTCTGGTAAGTAATTAACACTTGAACCAGATAAAATAAGAATCAGCAAGAAGTTTGACATATGAAGTCAAAAGGAGAATTGAAACCTAGCATGGGTGGAGCACTACAAAAAGCCAATTACAATTTGAAAAACCGTAAGGGCAAAACGCCACATGAAATTGATTAAAACTTTTGACTTCGAACAAAGCCAGGAATGAATCTCACACTGCCAAAATATTTAAGAATGAAGTAAGCATTTTTTAAACAACATGAAAGTGTTTTAATGAAGTGAGCATTTTTGAAACAACATGAAAATGTTTTGAGAAACATATTGCAATTTCATGGAAAGCTCGACCAAACCATTCCTTCTCTGTGGAATTAGTTCTTCATCTTTACGGAACTTTCTGTTTAACTGGTCCAAAGAAATCCCTTTCTCGTAGTGATACTGAGCCTTAGTTTTTTTTGAGCACTTTCTATTTCATAGGTTGGCAAAATAAGGTGACATCGAAATTTTGCCCCAGTTTGAGCCTTTCAATGTTTACAGGCCCTAATTTTTGAATTGCTAACAAAGTATGCATTCTACACTTTGATGGATGCACGCTTGCTATTGGAAGCAATAATTTCTTGAAAATTTGCCCCAGTTCGTGTTTCCCACATCATTGTCCAGATCCCAAGTTTTTGTTCAAATATCCAAACTCTTTGATTACAGACTCTCTTCAATTTGATGTCCTAATTTTTGTCTAAGCTGCCCTTTTGGGTTTTCAACTTAGCGGGCTCTCTAACTTTTACCTAAGCCACTTTTTCAGGTTTTTAGCTTGGCGAGTTTTCCTCTTTCCCATTTTTTTTGATAACTTGATGCCGGTTCAAACCGCGTCAAGTAAGTTGTTCTTGATTTCTGTAATGCAAAATTGATTGGCAATAAAATACTAAGGAGTGATGTTCAATTCAGTATTTGTTAATCCACTCAGATCTTATCCAATGAATAAGTCAGAGATGAAATCTATTAAATGAATAGAATTCTTTTATTAAAGCAAGGGACAGTAAAGCCCTTATACAAATGATTGAAGCACAGAGACAATGCAACATTGCCCTAGTTTGATTATTAAGAAGAAATTTAACAGCACTACAAAAGGACTACAAAATCCTTGAAGCCTATTGTATGAACAGACCTCTCTTGTTAAAAGACATGGCAGAAAAGAATGGGATAATAAAATCCCTAAAAACTTGTTAGATGAACAATTTTTTCTCTTTTGAACAAATGATATGAAAAGCCAAGCAAATAAGTCCCCAGAAATTTGCCCCAGTTGAAGTTTTTAAGCATCCGTTGGCATTAATCCTCATATTGTAACCGACATGCATTATGTATCCTTTAACAGCAACATACTGTTAATAACAATGATAACCACCAGGGAAATTGCCCCAGTTGTAGCTTAATTACCCGATTTCTTTAGAGTACAGGTTCTTTTCAGACTAAACATTAACTTTTGCCCAAGCCGCCCTTTTGGGGTTTTTGACTTAGCGGGTCTCTTCTTTTTTTTAATATCTTTTTTTTCATTCAAGATAAAGATAATGATTCTGAGCTCTTTTTTTTTTAATTTTCACTTTCCACGTTATTAGGACTTATCACCCTTCCAGTGACTCAAATAGTTTTCCCATTTCATTAGAAGGCACAAACATTCATATCCATTTCAATATGAGAATCAATGAGCGGACATTATAAAATCTCCAGATTGTGAGAAAAATTAAGAGAACGACTTCCTGAAATGAGGGAATTATCATGACAAATAGGAGCATTTAAACCCAGAATGAAGTAATGAATGAAATACTGAATTTTAAATTTTTATTTAAAGGATAAGATAAGGTTCATGCTTAAAATATCAAATGGCTTTGGACTTCAGCCAGATGAGTCAAGACTAGAATTAAACAACACTAACAAGTGTAAATATTGTGAATCACTCCACTTTACAGCAATCAAGAAACTGGCCTCCTTGATCTGGCCTGATTCGACAGTCTCACTTCTCATCATCATCTATGATGGGACTGACCGAACCACTTCCTTCATAGCAGTGCAAGGGATTGGTATTAATACTTAGGCCATTCTGATCTAATGTGATGACCCCGTGCTGGAGCATATTCATAACTTGCTTCCTAAATGCCCTACAATTCTCTATGGTATGGCCAGTGATACCGAAGTGATATGTACATTGGGCATTAGAGTCGTACCAGGATGGGTAAGGTGGCTAGAATGGCTTAACTGGTATTAGGCCTATAGCGTAAACATCAAACAACCTACTATAAAGCTCAAGGTTTGACATTTGAAAATCAGGAAATGGCTCGATATTTCTGGGTGATCGATTTTGTGGAGAATTTGACCTTTGCATTGGCGCTTGAATATAACCCACTTCTGGCTCTCTTTTCTAAAAG
This sequence comes from Ceratonia siliqua, assembly GCA_034509205.1. NCBI lineage: Eukaryota > Viridiplantae > Streptophyta > Magnoliopsida > Fabales > Fabaceae > Ceratonia > Ceratonia siliqua. The sequence goes on from JASKGM010077672.1 coordinate 81,264, forward strand.
AAACCTTTCTTTTACCCCTGTTTTACAAGCTCATCATTCTTAACTGGTATCTTCCCAACCCTTATCAATATTTCTATTCTTTCTCCTGCTTTAATGAGGTCAGAATAATCTTTGAAAGCACTTCTTGTCATGAGGCCAATATAGAGAGTTTTTAGCGTTCCTAAAAAGTAGGAACAAGTCTCGGTATTCGTCATTGGTGGTTGGACTTCAGCTGCCAACGCCCTCCACCTTTGGGCATACTCCTTAAAGGTCTCTTTATCCCTCTTCTGCATGGCTTGCAGTTGTCCCCTAGTGGAAGCAGTATCCAAATTAAAATGATAATGCTTAAGAAAGGCATCCGCCAGATCTTCCCACCTATTAATCCGAGAATGGTCCAATAACATGTACCACTGGAATGCTGCCTTAGCAAGACTCTTATGGAAGAAGTTTAGCAATAACTTCTCATCATCTCCCGCTACTGCCATCTCTGTGCAGTAGGATCTCAGATGAGATTGCGAATTTGTGGTCCCATCATACTTTACGAATTCTGAGACCATAAAGTCTTTTGGGATATTAACTTGGGGAGTTAACCTTAACTCTTTCGCACTGGTCACTCCAAATGAAACCTATCCCTGCATTGCCCTCATCTTCTTTTCTAACATGAGAACCTGGTCTTGGACCCTCTTTTTTGCACTGATTCTTCAGCTCTCACAGGTGGTGGGAGCGGTGTTTGGACGTAATTATACCCTTCAGGCGGTTTATTCATAGCATTTTGTTCCATGTTCGAGGGATTAACACTTGTTGGCGGTGGAGGCATGCCATTAGCCATCATAGGGATATCAGAAGTTTGGCCAAAATGAAATACTTCTGGGTGAGGTTGAGCTATGCTTCTATCCCTCATATTACTAGCCATAAGGTCCATGAACTTGGCCAACTGATCCTGAATTTGGTCTATCCGAGCCTCTAGCCTTTGAATACTCTCAATATTAGACTGTTCAATCGACATGGCTTTGTATGACTCTTAGAGAGATGGGGAATGTTTGGTCGAAGCCTTTCCTTTTAAGAGCAATGGCGTGACCTTGTTATTTTTCCCTATTTAAAAATAAAACAAATTAAATTCTATATATTTCTTTTTTTGAAAAATTGTTACTAGAGGTTTAATGGATATTTGGACTCCTCATCATTCAAATATTGGCACTAAGAATTTCATCCCTACCCGTGTTCCTCTTAGGAGTACAATACTCCACAAAGAATAACACGGTTAACAATATCCCAGGGAGATATAAAATTGTCACATGAGTATTGTCAATTTTGAAAATGAGTACACTTAAATTAGGCGAAACAAAATCGAGTATATTTTTAAAGCTCATTTTTTATTTCAAAAATTCAGGGATACTATGATGAAATCCCAAAATGTGATGAAAATGTCGTATTTAAATGCAACATGATTTCACAAAGACCCTTTTTGTTTTTTTTTGGTTTTTTTTTTTTGGTTTTATATAATTTTTGAATCCGATGTGGTAAACAAAAGAAAGAAAGTGGAAGAGAGAATGATAGAGAAAGATGATAAAGAGAGAATATGCTCTTTATTGTCCTATGTAGGTCATTCTTAGGGTATATAGACTTATACCTAAAGGTTTGGCTCTAACTACTGGGCCACTTTTATGGCCAGTGTATTAGTGCATCTGTTTTAGGGTAGGCCTATAGTCCTCACAATAATGGTTTTAGAATAGATTGCCCCTACTGGAATAGTAAGGATCCCGACTCCCTAGTTTAATTGCATGGGTGGACAGAGCCTCCACATGAACTAACCAAGTAAAGTAAGTTAACAATCTGAGCGAAGACTTTCATGAATACCTAGGGGAACTCCCACTAGGCATCACTACTCCACCTTCATTTCTCTCCTAGGGTTCACACAAACCCGGGTATAGGGCCCAATAAGTGTGTGCAAAGAGTGTGGATGGTGCACAGCGTGTGACGAGCATGCAAGCTTTAGTCCTAATATTTACCCAAAGGAAACCCCAAAGGGAAACATAATAAAGCAATTATTTGTCATCTACCCTAGGGTGTGAATAGATATCACAAATATTGTCATCTACCCTATGGTTCCAACAATTCATGCCATATGAAAAGCAATTAAACACGCACATTTAGAGTTGTGATAAAATAACACAGGTATAGCATCCAGAACAGATATTTGTAAGCAGCAATAAATAATTAAAAATAAAGAAATAGATGGGGTAATAGTATATTAAAAATCATACAAAGCACAAACAATTCATAACATGGTTGACTCTCTAACAGTCACCAAACTGTCACAACGTGACGGCCGGTGAAAAGCCATCATTCTATGACTTTGAGGCGCATAAGGGAAAACGCAAAGAAAAATGGGAGTCGCCACCAATTAATTAGAAGGATAATTGGGATCCTAAAAAAATAAAGGAAAACTAGCCTGTTGAACCAGAGGAAGGGTTCGAGAGTCTAATTACGTGTGGGGAAGGTGTTAGGCACCCCACAACGTCCATCCCTGAGGATGGTTACCCTAAATTGTTCGTGCTTTAAAATTTTTAATTTATTTAAATTACCCCTTTTTATTGATAAAATAATGATGGAGAAAGATGGAAAAAGAAATAATTAAACTTGCCTTACCATGTAAGTGCCTACATACCCCAAAAGGGATCAAGGTTAACGTAATTTGAAATATTTGAATAAGTTGAGATGTATGATCTTAGTCTGGAGAATATTAGGATATTTAGGAGAATATAATATTCCACTTAAAACTCGTGAGGAGATAGGACATCGGAAAATGTATAATTTCACTAAATGCCTAGGAAAGTCGAGACTTTGGAAGAATAAAATTTCACTGAAAACTCGTGAGGAAATGGGACATCGGGAAGTATATATTTTCACTGAATGCTCATGGAGATAAGAACTTTGGAGAAGTTTAAACATCTACTAGTAGTCTTTCAAAACATTTAGAAGGAAATAGGGACCAAAATGTGACTTTTAGGAACTTCGGGGTTTAAAATATAATTCTTGAACTTTTGAGGTCAAACTGAAATTCTTAAAACTATAGAGGCTAAAGTATAACTCTTAAAAGTATAGAGTCGAAGTGTAACTCTTGAAGGTGCAAGGGTCAAAGTGCAATTACTAAAAGATTTCAACCATAAAAAAATGTAGGAGCCCAACTGCCATTTTAGGATGTAAATTTTTTGAAAGTATTTTACCTCTAAATTAAAGGTTACTTACAAGAAGAATATATTTTGCAATTCTTTGTCTAAGCCATTAAAACCATGCAATGGGCTTTGAACCCCTTTGAAAACATTTAAATGTGCTATTTTATTCAATTAACTTAGAAACGGGCCTTGAACCCTTGTTTTAAAAATGGATACATTGGGCTTTTAACCATTGCTTTGAGTGGGCCCTTAGAGCTCACTTTATTCTTACAAGACCAAAATTATGACTAAATGGACATTTAGAAGCCTCATAAAATATGATAATAATAATGATGAAAATATAAAATATCTATTCAAAATTATTAAGGTCCATTTTAATCAAGTTACTTAGCCATAAGAACCATTGAAAGAGTGACCATGGCCACATAATCACATACAAACCCTGCACACCTCAATGCCAATTCTATTTAAAATTTACCTAATTCCTCGTTGACCAAAATGATACTACTAAATGAACCAATAATTTGCTGGACACTCAAGTGCAAGTCATAGAGAAAAAACTAGACATCATAAACTAATGCCCAGTAGCAGTCTCAGGGGTTCTCCCTAAACAGTGTGATAGGATCCACTCAAAAAAGAAAATCAAGGAAGCAAGGTTGTTTTTTATTTAGAACCACAATTGATAAAATCATATTAAGATCCGCTTCTGACCAGCTCAATACCCATCTGGTTAGAATCATTATGAAACAGTCTATCTCATCCCACCATCATGCAACTGACTTTAAACCAATGCACAAGATGAATATTAACCAAGCAGTTGAATTAGAATTTTTTTTCTTTAAAGGTAACAGATCAAGGAAAACTACTCTGAAGTCAGAATCACCACCATCCTACAATAGATTTTTAATTTTGAATTAATCTAACTTTAAGAGCAACAGTGGGTATTGATGTGGATTAATTTCTCACCTTAACTCCTGTTGGACAAAGCTAGACCATGGGAAAATCACTCAAGCATTATTCTAGGATGTAAACTATTCTGAAGCAATTAGATATTTATATAGTGCCAAATCTGGCTATCTTAACAGCTGCTGAAATATGTAGACACAGCGCAGAAACAGAAATTTCATAATACCAGAGTAGGTTTACCCAGTTCAAAACAGAAACAGGGTGACAGAACATAGGTAAATTAAGATATAAGAAAGGATCATTCAATCAAAAAGTTGTACATCCAAACAAAGATAGCTATAAAACAAAAATGCATGGTTTGGTTCCTGACAACCGATACAGAAAAAAAATCAACCGGAATTTAACAAAGCAAAGCATTTCATCTCTAAAATTCAACTCATCCTACACAAGAATAAGAATATGAAGGAAATGAAAGACCCCTTGCCTGCGCCGAGTCCCCAGTTTGAAGGAATCCTGTCTTTTCCGAGTTTCTTCTCATAAATGAATCCCTTTTGAATTTATCTCCTTTTCCTAATTTCAGATTCCCTGGTCAACAAAGGCTCTACCTTGCTATTCTTCCTTCTCACTCTCTTCTTTCAGAAGCTTTCAAATTTCTCTCTGTCTCTGCCATTTCTCTTTGGCTCTCGGTTGCTCTCATTTCCAGAAAGTGCTCCCCTATGTTTCGTCTCCAGTTAACTCTCCCCCTTGTCAAAAACCCCCCTTTGATTTATAACCCTGAATGAAATCATCTTGTCCACTACCAATTCCTCAAAAACTGCCTTATCGCGCATGGAGGGGCAGAGACCAAGAATGCCAATGCCGTAATGGATGCCGCCTTCAGAGGAAAGGGGCCAACGAAATCAAAGGCAGCCCGCCACTTTCCTGTTGCACATGGGATTATTGATGGGTGCTGAGGCAGCATACGGGGAGACAGAGGCGAGGTGAACTGAGAGATTGGGGCCGAGTGAGAGGGACAATGCAGAGAGATTGGAGGAGCAGAAATAGGAAAGATTTACAGAGAAGAGAGAGGAAACGCGGAGGGAAAAAGGTTTTAAGGGGAATTGGATCCGAGTTGTGGGTTATGGGTGCGGGTTAGATCTAGTTAAGTGGGTTGGGTTATCCAGTTTGGGCCTATTGGGCTCTTATCTTTTTTTTTTTTTTGGTTCATGCATTGGGCTGGACCTTTTTTTGGCTGCCAAAAAAAATGATTTTGGACTTTTTTCTTCTTTCTCTCTTCTTCTTTTTTTTTAATTTATTTTTTAATTCATTTATTATTATTATTATTTAATTTCTATTTTTTTTGAATTTCACCATTTAGTTTTGTTTAATAAATTCCTGGACAAAATTAGGTGTTTACAGTTAGGTTAAGTTGTAAGAGTTTACAACTTAATTAAACCTTATCGATGCTCACTCTAATTAAAAGGTTCATTTTCCCTCTTCTTTTGTTAATGCAACATCAACCAAGGGGACCCATCTATACTCCTAATTTAGGGCCTATTTGTTTGGGCTTACCAAAGAATGTCTTTTCTCCTTCTCCTGCAGGAGGAAGGACTTTTTTTTAAGAAGAGTTGTTTTGTGTTTGTATGCAATAATTAAGAAGAACTTTTGAAGAAGGGTGAACAATTTTGGAGATGAAAGTTTCTCTCTCTTCTTATTTTTCTCCTTATCTGGAGAAGCTACAATTTTTAACTTCTCCTTGTAGGAGGTTTTTTCCATTTTCATTTACTTATTCTTTTTTTATAAATCTAAACAAACATATATATTTTTATGAAAATGTATTATTTTTTGAAAAAAATAACTTATTCTCAGAATAAGCCCAAATAAATAGGCCTTAATCTTCTATGGGTTATCCTTATCTTCCACGAATAGTCACTTTTAAGAGATCTACTCCTCTTTGGCATTACAAGAAACACCATAATGCTTGAACACCTTCCACAATTATCATCTCTCATCTAACAACTTTCTTAGCAAGTTCAATGTGTGTATGTATTGATTCTACTAAAATTCTTTCAATTTACTGGCCACGAGTTACTTGTTTAAGGTATTGGATGATGGAGCAAAAGTGGAAGTTCAATACTAGTTTGTGGATTCTTTAGACCTAGGCAATGCACTCACAAAAGTATATGCACACCTTGTAACCATTCTCTTAGATTCCACTAATATTAATGATTTTACATTAACATATGTTATCATGAAAGTAGACAAATTTAATGTGAGTAAAGTTGCTACACCTCGAAAGATGGTAATACATACTTTAGGGAACCCGGTCATTGTAATTAAGAATTATCAATAATTAGGCTTAATCTCTTTAATGGAACTTATTGATGAACCCTAATTCTAGAATCTCTTATCTTTTTCTTTTATTTAGATTAGTGTTTTATCTTATCTTGCCTTATCTTTGGTTTACTTAGATAATTTAGGAAGTTTCATAATTTTGGTACTTGGAAAACCTCCTCGTGGGAACGAAACTTTGCTTATCACTTTATTACTTGTTAGCGATAGCATGCCCTTGCGTTGTGTATTTATCTATCACCTAACTTTAAAAACTTACCTTCTAGAACAACCAAAGGAGTACCTAAAGTTACTTATGAGCTTGATCTCACCTCCAAAACCAAGTATCCCATAAGTAACTTCATATCTTATCATAAACTGTCATAGGAAAGTAAAGCATTTGTGACTCAATTATTTGCTATTCCTATTCTTAATAGTTTGCAAGAGGCCTTAAATGATCCCTGATGGAAAGTAGCAATGAATGAAGAAATGAGATATCTTCAGAAGAACTCAACATTGGAGGTTGTCAACCTACATGAAAGGAATACCCCATTTGGCTATAGGTGGGTCTATACTATTAAATATCGAGCCGATGGATCCATTGAATGTTTCAAAGTGAGACTCGTCACCAAGGGATATACCCAAACCTGTGGTGTTGATTATACAAAAACCTTTGCACCAGTTGCCAAGATTAACACTGTTCACATTCTACTATCTCTAACAGTGAATCTTGATTAGCCATTGCATCAATTTGATGTAAAGAATGCTTTTCTGCATGAGGACTATTGGATCTAGTTTTTTATCCTAAGTGTTTACTGTACAAGCATAGGTTTTAAAATTTTAAAAACATTCAAGCCTACAAACAGGCAAAAACAAAACACATAGGCAAATAACTTATGACTATAAAGAGAAGTAAAATTGAAAAGAATTTTACATATCTCTTATAGTCACTTTAATCTTGTAATATACTTCCTAACCAAGTGCATGAACCGCCTATTCTTTGGGAACTACCAATCCATGAAACCTATGGTGAATAGGCTTAGTGATTAGAAAAAAACAAAAGATAAAAGAACAATAATTGATAGCTTCCCCTTTGTTCCTCTTGGTATAGCATGAAGAACTCTACAGTGGCACACAAATGAATTTTTCTTCTTCATGTGATGGACACGAGTTCTCTCCTCTCTTAATATGCTTAGATGGCTAGAGAACGGAAAAGGTTTGATGATATATATCGTCACCTAACCCTGGGTCACATAAGAGTAGTCAAAAACTTAATCCCTAACAATTAAGGATCCACACGCCTACTAACGGGGAAATTAGATAATCATATTATCTAACATTATATCAATTAATAATCATATTATTAATTTTGATAATAACATTTTATTTAACAATTAAATAAAACATGTGTGACTTTCTAATTGGCCATGCTTGAAATAAAATCCAAATAAATGAATTTCATTTAATTGAATCACTTTGACTTAGTTAGTTTCCTAGTGAATGTAGGTTACCTAAGAAATTAAAACTCTTTTAATTTCAAACCTTTATTCAATTAGTTAATTAGGATAATTAGGAGGAAATATATTTGACCATGTTAAAGACCAATCTTCCTCCTTTGGCCGTACACCTCTCCATCATATGGGAAGGAGGTTGTTTCACAAGTTTGAACAATTCAAACTTTGCAACAACATTAGGGTAATTAATTAAATTAATTTTATCCTAATAAAATGCTATAGCCAAAATTCTTAATTAAATGAGAATTTTATTTTATTTCAATGAACTTCTTCAAATTAAGTATTTGATCAATTTAAATATTAATTTAAAGTAGTTAAACTAGAAATAATTACCAAGATAAATATTGTCTAAATTGAGACAACACTTGTCTTAATTAAGACAAACCTTTGTCTTAAGATTCCATTGTCTAATTAAAACAAAACTTGTTTAAATTAGACAACCAATGTACGAATTATTTTTGTTTCTTTAGTAACAAAAATGTTTCCAACATTTTTAAGCATGCTTAGGACAATATTTATCCTAAAATAACTCTTTGTCTAAATTAAGACAACTCTTGTCTTAATAAAGATATTAGCTAAAATGTTATCAATTAACTTTATCTTAAATCTATTCTAACTTAATGTGGATTGAATTCTCCAAAACTACGTAGGGAATCCATTTGAACAGAGGAATTTCAAGCTCTAATCAATTTAGAATTATTTTGATCTCATTAAGATAATCCAATTTTATTAATCATGAAGTCATATTACTAAAGACTCATGATTGCACTCTTGGTAATTCCTAAAATTATGAGAAGTCAATGTTAAACATTGATTTGTCCAATTTGCAAACCTAGTGTTTGTGAACGCTCATAGCCATCCATTGACACAAGGTAAAATTATTATTTTACCCCTTATGTCAATTTTATCCCCTAGTATCATATTTCATCCAATTAGTGACCAGATAATATTTTAGAACTTTCCTAAAATTATCTTGAAATGACGAGTAGCTATTTCATCATTTCACTGGGCCCAAATATGTCATTTGTCTTCCTCAAATTACTAGTAGTGATGTAATTATACAAACTCCATTTCTTGGATTTATGTTCCCAGATGTTCACTTTCACTATGATCTCAACATACAGAGTCTTGACCAATGTCACACAATGGTCTTGCTGATAGTATATCAAAGATCACAATGGTTATGAGCATGTGTCCACAATCCATCAAGATTTTGGTTTTGCCACTAGAAGATGCAATGTGTGTGAGTTTAAGTTCAAAGTAATAGTATTAACTTAAACTTGATTACAATTCATTTAATAATGTTATTACCTAAAGTCTACTATTTTAATTATTTGATATTCATCATTCCCTTACAAAAGAATCTCATTCTTTCCAAGGAGGTAATCTCGATACACTACAGTCATAACTGAACAGAGTGACTGGCTCTATTCAATGACTATGAATATTATTTTAGATTCATCCAAAGATACATATCTCCTTTTGCATAACCCTTGTGCAAATGTATCTTAGTTTATTAGAATCTAGACACCTTAATATCTAGGAAATAAAGTTTACACAAATAAACTCTTTGTTTATCAATATTAAAATGTATTTACATCAAATTAAGGAATACAACTTGCTTTCTAGGGTAACCTATTCCCAACAAGGACCTCCAAGAAGAAGTTTACATGGATTTGCCTCCTAGATGTAATGTTTAGACTAAAGGAAGTAGACAAGTTTATCGATTGAGAAAGTCACTATATGGCTTGAAGCAGTCTCCTAGAGCATAGTTTGGAAGATTCACAAATTACACAAAGTCCATTGGATACAAATAGAGTAACTCAGATTATATACTCTTCTTCAAGTGTAAGAAAGAAAGAATGACCATTTTTATTGTGTATGTTGATGACATGGTTGTAACCAGAAACAACCTTGAACAAAGGAAGATATTGTAGGTCCATCATTCTTAAGAGTTTGAAATGATAGATCTTGGTGAGTTAAAGTACTTCCATGAGATTAAGATGTCAAGATCCAAGAGAGGCATTTTTTTGTCTCAACTAAAATATACCTTGGACTTATTGAATGAAAGTGGTATGACAAATTGTAGCCCAACTAAAACTCCTATGGACAAAAAGTTGAAACTTAGTATGCATTTAAATCAAACTCCTGCCAACATAGAGCAATATCAAAGGCTAGTTGGGAAATTAATGTATTTGGCTCACACTCCACCTGATCTAGCTTATGTACTTAATGTTGTTAATTAGTACATGCATTTATCTAGTGAAGAACATATGAATTTTGTCATGAGTATCTTGCGTTATGTGAAATTTTCTCCAAGAAAAGGACTTTTTTTAACAAAAGGAGATAATTTGAGTATTGTAGGCTACACAGATGCGGATTGGGCTGGATCTATTAAGGATATACATTATACTTCATGGTATTTCAAATTTGTAGGTGGAAATTTAGTCACTTGGCGAAGTAAGAAATAAGAAATGGTAGCCAGGTTCATGCTAAGGCTAAATATAGAGGGATGGCTAAGGCCATATGTGAGCTCTTGTGGATTAGAAACCTTATACAGGAATTATTATTTGAGCATGCCAATCCTATGAATTTGTATTGTGATAGCAAAGCTACTCGTGATATCACCCATAATCCTGTCTAGCACGATTGAATAAAACATGTTGAAGTTGATATAAGAAATTGGAAGTGAAGCTCATAGAAGTTCCACATATTCGATCGCAAGACCAAATTGTAGATGTTCTGACTAAGCCTGTATCTAGCCAAATTTTTAATAGGTGTCTTAGCGAATTTGGGCATGAGTGATATCTATTCACCAATTTAAGGGAGAGTGTTGACTTTTCTTTTCTACCTATACCTTGGTTCTTTATTCCTTGTGTATCGTTTCTTTATTTCCTTTACTTTTTGCTTCCTGATGCATAAATGTGTGATATGGCTCTATATTAGGTTAAGAATGAAATAATAGAAACTGAGTTTCCTCCTCCTATTTCTTATATATATATATATATATAAAATGTTTAAATAGTTATTTCATCTTGACAATTAAAATAATATAGTAGGAAAATGAGATTTATAGTTTAAAGAACAATTAAAATAAAAGAAAGAAAAACATTGATCTTGGCGAAAAATTGTTAGGACATGGCAATTAATTAGAAAATGAAATGAAAAATTGAAAATGAAAAGTAAGAATGAATGAGCTATGAATTGAATTATGCAAAAATGGATCTTTGGTTTAAGAGAATCCAAAACCTCCTTAAAAGACTTTGCAAATTTCTCAATGCCTTCTAACAATTATGATATATAACTATTTATAAAGTCTTATGTACAGCTAACATCTAACTGAATGACTAACAATTTCCTCACAAATCTTAATAACAAAACTTCCTACTATTATTTAAGTATAACGTCTTTAAATTTGCAAGGCATCCTTCGTACTCTTTTGCCACTTGACTTCTCTTTTAAGTCAGCTTACAGTATAATCGTATAAATACACCCCCTTGAAAAAGGCCTTGTCCTCACAGCTGAAGACTAAAAATTACTGTTGAAAGGCATCAACATCCCCCCAAGAAACATCTTTAGGGGAAATGGATTCGGTCATGTTAGGCAAATAACATGACGAATCATATTAGCAAAATCATGGTCGTCTATTCACTTTTGGACTGTCATGATGGACGATTTTGTTTTGTTTATATGTAAGCACAATTAGATTTTTTTTACATATGAACAAAATAAATACAAATCATGATCGTCTAAAAGTGAATGGATGGCCATGATGTTAACACAATTGGTCATGTTGCACCCCTAACATGACCAAATCTAGATCCATCTTTTGGGGCTTAGTCCACCCAAACCATTTTAGTGCAAAAAATGTAGAGGAGAATTTATTGTATGAAAAGATCAAAAGCGCGCAAATATTTGTTTACTTTTGTTTGATATAATTACTCTGATTGCAACTCTGAATGCCTAAAGTGGTATTAGAACTCTTAGTTAAATTTGTTTGAATTTTTTTTCCTTCTCCTTTTTCTGTTTCTTGAAAGCCATTTAATGGCAATTTTTTTAAATCGACCATAGTATGCCAATTAATTTTTAGGGTATGTTACTATTATATAAATGAACTTGTAAAAGAAATTTCATGGCAAACCAATTTATAAATTGAGAAAAATTAATTCAAAGTTTTGGTTTATGCATAAGGCTTGACATTCTCTATACATGTGTGTTTGTGTGTCACGTGTATATATATGGGAAAATTATTTATAGGTGTCCAATAAGGCACCAATTCCCCACATGGTGTCCCATGGCCACCAAATTCTTATTTGGTCCCTACATATGTTCACTCTTTTTTTCCTTTTTTACCCTTTATAAAGAATGGTTATTTAGTTATAAAAAGTGGTTATTTTGTTATAACCATGACATAATAACGACTTGTTATAACTGAATAACAATTTTGTATAACATAATAATGACTTTTATAACTGAATAACTATTTCTATAAAAAAAAAAGAAAAAAAAATGAACAATAGTAGGCACCAAATAGGGATTTGGTGACCATGTGATGAGAACATCAAGCCTAACGATCCAATTCAAGTTCCAGTTGGTCCAGTGACGGGGGCTCGAGCTAGGAAATTCAAAGAAGAGCTTAACAACTTAGTCCAAAGAGTTCTACAATAGGAAGCGAGCTTGTTCACTACTGAGGGAGAATAAAGGCTAGTGTTACTCATCAAAGTTGATTTGGTTTAGAATCTTTGATTAAGATTTGATTTCCTTGTAATGTTATTTTAATTATTTGTTTCAGTTTGAACCTTAATTTTCATTTTTTATTTAGAGTTTATGTTGGAGTCAAAGACATGTCTCCTTCCTTAGGGTATTTGGGGCAAAATCTCTCTTTTGTTTTTTCGGCTATATTAGGGCTGATTGGATAAAAGAAAATCAGATTATGTTTTATAAAAATTGAGAGCATTTCTTCTTGAGTTCTTGAAGAAACTTTTTGAACTTATCAAGGGATTCATTATGGTGTTCAAAATTGACTTATCAAATGGTTTTCCATCCCCGTTTGTGGCGTCTTCACATACCAAGGTTCGTGCTTCTCTAAGCATTGGGTTGTGATTCTTTTCCATCAAGCTTGGGCGATTTTGAGGTTTCTTTGCCAGATTTGGTTCGAGTTTCATCAAATTCGTTGGCATGGTTTGTATCACCATGCCACCATGTGAGAAATTGTTGCCCTATTAGGAACACACACACACACACACATACATACATACATACATACATACATACATACATACATATATATATATATATTTACGAATTATTTTACAAGAAAAATAATGCTATAGTTAAGCTTTCATTTGATGAAGGTAAGATATATATATAGATATTTAATTATGAACATAATTACATACCCTTGTTAGTCAATTTGAAATTAGTAACAAATAGGTTGTGTATGTGTTGAAGTTGTTATAAGTCTAGAAACACAAGTTGAAATTGTTGTGGCATCTCAAGAACAACATTGTTGAGCTTTACAAGGGGGAAGGAACTAAACACTAACCATTGAGACATATCGCACCACAAAGTTTAGTATATCTTGTAGAGTAAGAGATCTTGGAAACCTTGAGCAAAAGCAACATAGCTCACATAATAATACTGGACTATATTGCTAATGATATCATGTTCAAGTGTGAAAAGTACTTCACTATTTGAAGTCATATGAATTACATTGAAAGATACATTTGGAGGCATTTTATACAATCAAACTGAAGAATATTGACCATTAAGTTTGAATAAGAGTGTTGTTAAAAGGCATATGAGAGAAAGTCAAATATGATTAAAAAACTAAGTCTAGCTAGGTAAGTCCTTGAAAATGAGCAACAAGAGAAATTTGTGACTAGGTCCATTCCTATAAGCTAAGAACATTTGAAAAAGAATATACCCCATGATGAGATTTTTAAGCCCTATGATGACATTGCATGCCATTTTGAGCTTGGGGATGAGTGCTTGAGGCTGCTAGATCTTCTAGAAAAGCCTATGTGGCTAAATTTGTTGGGACTTCATGTTCCATTAATAAAAAGGCAAAGTATCATAGAAGATAAGGGGATATAGTTAACGTTTCTTTAGGAGAGATGAGTGAGAAACCGTAGTGGTAGTACGATAAGACCCAACCAAAGTATTATACTTATGGCTAGACCTGTCAAAATGTGCTTGAAGCCATATTGTGTTGTAGTCCTCTTGGTTAATTTGTATTTCCCCATTTTTACAATCTTTAAGAACTAGAAGATACTTATTTTGCAAAATCAGTGGAAGGAATTGTGCAAATGTGGAAAAAAAATTTTCCAAAAAAAAAAAGAGTTTGGATAATTTGCAAGATCTCTTAAGCTCAATTTTTTGTGTACATATATATAAAGTTTAAATAGTTGTTTCATCCTAAAAAATAAAATAACATAGTAGAAAAATGAGATTTCTAGTTTAAAGAACAATCAACATTGAAGTTTCAAATTTCAGGACAACACAATTAAAATAAAAGAAAAAAAGCCATTGATCTTGGTGGAAAATTGTTATGACTTGGCAACTAATTAGAAAATTAAATGAGAAACCATAAATGAAAAGCTGAAGAATGAATGAGCTATGAATTGAATTATGCAAAAATAAATCTTTGGTTTGAGGTAGATAATCAAGAACCTCTTTATAAGACTTTACAAATCGCTTAATGCCTTATAATAATTATGACATGGCTATTTATAAAGTCTTCTTTACAACTAACATCTAACATAATGATTAAAAACTTCTTGTCAATTCTTAACAACATAACTTCCTACTATTATTTAAGTATAATGTCTTTGAATTTGCTAGGCAGCCTTCTTACTCTTTTGCCACTTGACTTCTCTTCAAGTTAACTGTTAATTATTTGTATGAATACACCCCTTGCAAAAGGCCTTGTTCTCATAGCTAAAGACTAAAAATTACTGTTGAAAGACATTAAAATCCTCCCAAGAACATCTTATGGGGCTTAGCCTACCTAATCCACCAAGACTTATTGTTTAGGATAATGCAGTCACTTGCCCAAGATTGGGGCGTCGCCCTAATATAGGTATGTGACTAATGCCTCATCTACTATATTGGACAACAGGGTCTCCGTTATGGGTTGACTCAATCTAAGCCTCAAATTCAATATTAAATTATTGAATGGAAGAGAAACCTTAACATTATTTTGAATTATGACAAGATGACATAGGTCTTTTCTGAGCAAGCACCAGCCCTTAATTTGACTCTTAACTCACTACTAAGCGAAACTGAGTATCAAAAGATGTGGTATGATGCCAATGCCCTGGCTAAGTGCTATATATAGGCCTCAATCACTAATGTGTTATAACAGCAGCAAGATGGCATGGAACATGTCGTTGACATAATGTACCATTTACATGAGATCTTTCGTACAAAGACTCGATCTGCTAAGGTGAGTGTTGTCAATGCTTTCAAGGACCTTGTGCATAAACCAAGGGAGCCAATGAGAGATTACATGCTCAAGGTAATCTCCTACTTTAATGAGGTTGAGCTACACGGGGCCGAGATTGATCCGGATAGTCAAGTGTCCATAATCATTCACAGTCTAAACTCTCAGTTCTCACAATTCAAGTTAGACTATGAATTGCATAGTAGGGACTATACCCTTAGTGGGTTGATGAATAACCTGCAAGCTGTCAAGGAGGTTATTGAAATCAAGAAGAGCCCAGAGGTAAACATGGTAGCTGTGGAGTCCAAGAAGGCAAATGGGCTGGGCAATAAAAAGAAAAATGCCAAGAAATTGGCTAAGATAAAGAAGAAGCCCATGAGAGAGAAGGTTCAAAAGGATAGCACCGAGGGAAAGTGTTTCCACTATGGTGCTAAAAGATATTGGAAGAGTAACTGCAAGGCATACCTCAATTATGTAAAGAATAAATAAGTTACAGGTTTTCTAAACACATTAGAAGCCTTTTTAGTGGAAGATTCTACTATTATATGGATAGTCGATTCTGGAGCCTCTAACATGTTGTGAATATGTTGCCCTATAAAGCAAGTTGTATTCTCAATTTGATGTAAATATTTTTAATATTAATAAATATAGAGTTTATTTATGTAAGCCGTATTACTTAGCTATTAAGGTTCCTATAAGATACATATACGTAAGGATTATGCAAACAGAGATATGTATCTTTAGATAAATTTAAAATAATATTCATAGTCAGTGAGTAGAGTTAGTCACTCTATCCATTAAAGACTGTAGTGCTCGGATTACCTCCATAGAAAGAATGAGATTCCTTTCTAAGGGAATAATGAATCTCAAGTCATTGAGGAAGTGGTCTTCAAGTAATAACAACATTGAATGAATTGGAATCAAGTGAGATATCAAGTTCAAGTTAATATCGTTACTTTGACCTCTACCTCACACACATTGAATTCGCCAATGGCAAAACTAAAATCCCGATGGATTATGGACTCGTGTTCATGATCATTGTTATTTCTGATGTACTATAGGCACGACCATTGTGTGACATTAGTCAAGACTATGTATGTTGGGATCATAGTGGGAGTGAAAATATGGGAACATAAATTTAACAAATGGAGTTTGTAGCATTACATCACTTCTAGTGATTTTAGGAAGACAAGTGACATATTTAGGACCAGTGAATTGATTAATTAACTACTCATCATTTCAAGATAGTTTTAGAAAAGTTCTAAACGATTATCTAGCAAGTTATTGGGTGAAATTTAAGACTAGGGGACAAATTTGACATAAGGGGTAAAACAATGATTTTACCTTATGTTAATGGATGGCTACGAGGGTTCACTAACACTAGTTTTGTAAATTGGACAAATCAATGTTTAACATTGACTTTTCGTAATTTCAGGAATTATCAAGAGTGAAATAATGAGTCTTTGGTGAAATGACTTCACAATTAATAAAATTTGATTATCTTAATGAGATTAAAATAATCCCAAATTTATTGAAGCTTGAAATTCCTATGTCCAAATGGATTCCTCACCTAGCTTTGGAGGATTCAATCCACATTAAGTTAGAATAAATTTAAAATGAAGTTAATTGATATCATTTCAGCTAATGTCTTTATTAAGATAAGAGTTGTCTTAATATAGACTGAGTGTTATTGTAGGACAAATGTTGTCTAAGCATACTTGAAAATATGAGAAACATTTTTGTCACTGAAGAGAGAAATAATTCTCACATTAGTTGTCTAATTTAAATAAGTGTTGTTCTAATGAGACAATAAAGTTTTTAAGAAAGTTTATTTTAATAAAGACAAGTGTTCTTTCAATTAGGACAATCTTTATGTTAGTAATTAATTTTGGTTTAACCACTTTAAATTAATATTTGAATTGTTTAAATATATAATTTGAAGAAGTTGATTAAAATTAAATTAAATCCCCATTTAATTAGGAATTTTGGCTATATCATTTTATTAGGATAAAATTAATTTAATTATTTATCTTAATATTGTTGTAAAGTTTGAATTGTTCAAACTTGTAAGATAACCACCTCCCCTTGTGATGGAGAGGTGCACGCGTAAAAGGAAGGAAATTAGTTTTAAAATATTAAAATAAATTTCCTCCTAATTATCCTAGTCAATAGAAGATTAGAAATTAAACGAGTTTTAATTTCTTAGTCAACCTACATTCACTAGGAGGCTAACTAAGTTAAAGGGATTTAATTAAATAAAGTTCTTTATTTGAATTTTATAATCAAGCATGACTAATGAGATAGCCCCACATGTTTTATTTAAGAGTTAAATAAAATATGAGTTTATCAATTAAATAATACAATTATTAATTGATAACTCAATTAGATAATTTGATCATCAAATTTCCCTAGTAGGCATGTGGAATCCCTAAGTTCTAGGGAAGGATATTTTTGAATTCAAAGGAATGACCTAGGGTTATGTTAATATAAATATAAACCAACCACTTTCCTTGTGCCCATAACATATAGAGAGAAGACACCTTGAGAGTGCCTTCATAGGTTTCTACACGCCATACTTAAAGAGAACGGGAAGGCTTTCTAATTGAATTTGAAAGCTAGCAATTATTTTTCTTTCATATTTTGTTTTGTTCCAATCACTAAGCCTATTCACCATAGGTTCCGTTGATTGGTACTTCCCTAAGAATAGGTGGTCAGTGAGGTTGTTTGGAAAGTATATTACAAGATTAAAGTGACTAAAAGAGGAATGTAAGATTCCTATCTATTTTACTTCTCTTTCTAGCCGTGAGTTGTTTGCTTGGTGTTTTATTTTTGCCTGATTACAAGCTTAAATGTTTTAAAATTTTTGAAACCATACTTATACCATAAATACTTAGGATAAACAACAAGATCCAACATAACCATGATTGTAATTCTTTGCAGGAGTTCCAGATAAAGAGAAAGCTGACTGAGGGTTAGTTCTTGACGAGGATGGTAAATGGAGCACTAGTCTCAGCTTGAGCAGTGAGAGCCCTTACCTTGCATTTTTTGAATAACAAGCCATTAGTTTTATATAATATTTATTTTATTCCTAGACTTTGCAGAAATTTGATTTTTGTCTTTTGTTTAATAAATTCTGGATATTTTATTTCTTTTGGTATTGAGATTACCATTTCTATGAATGGAATTTTAATTTGTTATGGAATTATTAGGAATATTTTATATTATCTATAACCAATTAATTGGACTGCAAATATTGCATAAACAAATTCACCTAAGTCTAAAAGAATCAAGGAATCTATCATACATAAAAGTTATCTATGGCATATGCAATTTGGTCATATTAATCAAAATAGGCTAAGTAAACTAATAAAGGATGGTACTCTACCAGATATGATAGAGTGTTTTTTACCAATTAGTGAGTCCTATATTAAAGGTAAAATAACAAAATCATCCTTTAAAGCAAATGGTAATAGGATACAAGATGTTCTAAACTTGGTACAAATAGATGTGTGTAGACCAATGAACATTCAAGCTAGAAGAGGCTATGTTTATTTCATAACCTTCATAGATGACTACTCACGATATGGTGTTGGGAACAATAAGAGATTGCAAGAATAAGCAAATAGTCTTATCCCATGTGACCTATATTGACAAGTTTTTGACAAAGTTTGGCATGCAGGATTCCAAAAGAGGTTTCACACCCTCTAGGAATATAATCAAACTTTCTAAGGAGCATTCACCTAAGACTCCTTAGGAAGTTGAACAAATGAAATGGATTTCTTATGCATCTACAGTGGGAAGTCTCATGTATGTTATGCTTTGTACTGGACCAGACATCTGCCATGTAGTTGGTTTGGTTAGTAGGTTTTAGTCAAACCCTGGCATGGAACATGAGACTGTGGTGAAGTGTATATTTAAGTATCTTTGTAAGATGAAAGACTACATGCTAGTGTATTCAGGTATAGTGACTCAGATTTTCAGTCTGACATTGATTCTAGAAAATCAACATCAGGCTCTATTTTCACTTTGGGTGGTGCAGCCATTGTTTGGTGGAGCGTAAAGCAATCTTGCATTGCTGACTCCACCATGGAAGTAGAATATGTTGTAGCTTGTGAAACTGCAAAGGAAGCTGTTTGGTTATGCAAGTTCCTTAAGGACCTTGAGAAGGTTCAAGATGCGAATAAGGTCATATCTCTCTATTGTGATAATAGTGGAGCTGTGGCAAACTCAAAAGAACCACCGAATCAAAGGGCATCAAAATAGATTGAGAGAAAGTATCATCTCATACGGGAGATAGTACAATGAAGGGAAGTAGTCGTCAGTTTGATGTAATTACATTTTGATGTAAACATTGGTTGCCATATATGGGAACATAAATATAGGAAATGGAGTTCATAACATTACACCACTTTTTATGATTTTAGGAAGACCAATGACATATTTGGGCCCAGTTAAATGATGGATTAGCTACTCATCATTTCAAGATGATTTTAGAATAGTTTTAAAAGATTATTTGGTCACTTATCGGATGAAATTTGAGACTAGGGAACAAAATTGACATAAGAGGTTAGAAAGTAATTTTACCTTTTGTTAATGGATGGTTACAAGGGTTTACAAACACTAGGTTTACAAATTGGATGAATCAATGTTCAACATTGACTTCTCTTAATTTTAGGAATTATCAAGAGTGGAATTATGAGCCTTTGGTGAATGACTTTATAATTAATAAAATTGGATTATCTTGATGAGATTAAAAGAATCCCATTTTTATTGGAGCTTGAAATTCCTATATCCAAACATATTACCCACCTTGCTTTGAAGAATCCAATCCTCATTTAGTTGGAATACAATTAAGATAAAGTTAATTTATAGCATTTCAGCTTATGTATTAATTAAGACAAGAGTTGTCTTAATTTAAACAAAGAGTTATTTAGGACAAATGTTCTCCTAAGCATGATTGAAAATGTAAGAAACATTTTTTTTACTAAAAAGACAAAAGTAATTCTCACATTATTTGTCTAATTTAAACAAGTGTTGTTTTAATTAGACAATATAATTTTAAAACAAAGGTTTATTTTAATTAACAAAAGTGTTGTCTCAATTAAAACAACCTTTATCTTAGTAATTAATTTTGGTTTAACCAATTTAATTTAATATTTGAATTATTTAAATTTAATTTGAAGAAGTTGATTAAAATAAAATTAAATCACCATTTAATTAAGAATTTCGACTATAAAATTTATTACGATAAAATTAATTTAATCAGTTATTTATCCTAATGTTGTTGCAAAGTTTGAATTGTTCAAACTTGTGAAACGACCTCCTCCCCATGTGATCGAGAGGTGCACGGCCAAAGGAGAGGAATTGGTCTTTGAAATTGTCAAGTATATTCCCTCTTAATTATCTAAGTGAATAAAGGTTGGAAACTAAAAGACTTTAATTTCTTAGGTAACATACATTCTCTAGGAAACTAACTAAGTCAAAGGTATTAAATTAAGTAAAATTCATTTATTTGAATTTTTAATTTAAGCATGACTAATTAAAAAGCCACACATGTTTTATTTAATTGTTAAATAAAATATGTTATTATCAAAATTAATAATATGATTATTAATTAATAAATCATTAGATAATTTGATTATCTAATATTTCTATTAGTCGGCGTTTTGAATCCCTAATGGTTAGGGATTGAATTTTTGAATTACACTCAAATGCTCTCACATGACCTAGGGTTAGCATACTATATATGCAACCTCTCCCTCTTGTGGCCGTACAAGTGAAAATTCAAGAAAAGAAGAGTGAACTAGCTGCCCACTTGAGAAAGAGAGAAGAAAGATTTGAGAGAAAGATTTCTCTTAAGGTCAAGAGTGTTGTGAGTTTGAAAAAAGAATTTTAGTGATTTCAAAGTGCAATTCTACACGCCACACTAAGAGGAACAAAAGGTATTGTTCTTGCATCTTTTGTTTTGTTCCAGTCACTAAACCTATTCACTATAGGTTCTGTGGATTGGTTCTTCCCAAAGAATAGGTGGTCAGTATGCTTGGTTAGGAATTGAATTGCAAGATTAAAGTAACTACAAAAGGTATGTAAAATTCTTATCTGTTTTACTTTACTCTATAGTTGTGGCTTGTTTACTTGGTGTTTTATTTTTGCTTGTTTACAAGTTTAAATGTTTCAAAATGTTTAAAACACATGCTTGTACCGTAAACCCTTAGGATAAACAACTAGATCCAACAGTTTACGCTACTCCATCAATAGTATACAAAAAAATGTTTCTATGGAACTAATAAGATGAAGTAGAAGAAATAGAAGTTGATGACAGTCCATGTTATGTGCAACACTTTATCTTTTGCAACTAGAGTTTCCTTTCTTCTACTGTAAAAGACACCGTTTTCCTTTCTTTCATTTTTTTTAGAGATAAGATACTTCAAGTTTCCCTTTAGCAATTCCTGCAAGTACCACAAATGAAACTCAAAGTAACGTATTCCTAAAATAAAAAACATAAAAAAAAGCGCTAAAAACATAACAAAATACATATTGATTTATCTAGGATTGTTACTCCCTTTATCAAAGAAAAAATTGTAGCATCAGAAGGCTTACTATCCTTGAAAATAATTTCAAAATCAAGCATGCAATCATCTAGATAATTTGTCAATCAGTGTAGTTCAGTAGGGTCACCTTTAGATGACCCCCGCCGTACATCTATAAAAGATGTGATCAAGTTGAAGTGTTCTCAATCAGATTGAGGGCAAGGTAACGGGATGGCTTAATTCATTACCATAGGGAATCATCACCACTTGGGAAAGGGTTAGCCCAAAAGTTTCTACAAAAAAATTTTCACTTCCAAGACAACAAAGATGTGTAAAGATGTCACCTAATCATGTAGTGTAAGGAGGAATCTCTATACGAAGCTTGGGAGAGATACAAGGAACTACTTAGAAAGTGTCCACACTGGGCTTACTATTCTTTTCGCAAATGCCTTAGCACAGATGCCTAGTTATGTTAAATCTATGAAAGAAATTTTATCAAACAAAAGGAAATTAGAGAAATTCAAAACAGTAAAGCTTATTGGGGATTGTAGTGTAATATTGCAAAAGAAATTTCTGCCAAAACTACAAAGTACAGGAAATTTTCCTATTACCTACACTATTGATAATTCATATTTTGAAAAAGAGTTATGTGATTTGGGAGCTAGTATATTTTTTAATGCCTTTGTCTATTTTCAAGAAACTTGGATTTGGAGAATCTTAGCTGACCACAGTGCACCCGCAATTAGCGAACCGTTCAATCACATCTCCTAGAGGAATACTAAAAAATCTCCTTGTGAAAGTAAATAAGTTTATCCAATTCTTTATAGACTTTATAGTACTAGACATGGAGGAAGATAATGACATGCCCTTACTTTAGAATACCATTTTTACCAGCACAAAAAGCTCTAATAGATGTTTAGCAAGGGAAGTAAATATTAAGAATTAATGATGAGAAAGTTACATTTAATGTTTATTGATGCAACCAAAATAACACCAACAAGTGCACTAATTGTACAAGTAATAAAGTGATGAGTCAGTGTCGTTCCCAACGAGGATTGTGAACATTATGCAAATAAAGTAATTAAATCACCATTTTTATTTGAGAGATTGAATCAAAGAAAATAGAAGAGCTAAAATTAACAAAAAACTTAAATATCAAAATGAATTAAACAAGAAAATTTTATGAGAAAAATTCCTATGAAAAAAATGTTAGAGGTTCAATTTCACCAACACCTATTTAGCCAAGAGTTTCATGAGAATGAGTTTCAAGCACTATAAATCATGAGATGGTAGAATTCCTAACATTTTATTATTTGTGTTTTAGGTCTAATTAACAACTTTAAATATCCTTAACTTCAAATATCCATTTTCCAGGTCTATTCTATAATAACTTGATTTGAGATGCATTAAGTCTCATGGAATCCTTTTTTGGTTGAGTCTCAATTTTCAATTACGAGTTAAACAGGCCACACAAATCTCCTTAGATCCCTATTCAGTTACTCTTATTACGATTTATGGCATGCCTTATTTGTGCTCCACGTGATTCACATGCAAAGTTCAAATTATCATTCAAAAGTTCATCTAACATAGCATCTATATTCGACACATCAATATGATCAAATCACAATCAAATAGATAAATAAAATGAAGATCAATAAGACATGCTTCTCATGAAAATTAATTAAATGAAACTTATTCATGGAAAAGCTTAAGGTATAGGTTTCAAATCCATCTCCCACAGACACAAGAAAATTACTCCATAATAAAATTTAATGAACAAAAGAGAAATTTAGAAGACATCACCATTATTAATTACAGCAAAAGAAAAGAGAAAGAAAAAGAAAATTCTTAGCCAATTGATCTTCACAGCTTGAAGATCTCTCCACTAAATAGCCACAATTCCTTCATTCTTTCCCATGACTAATGCTGGTTTCCTTCTGAAAGTTCCTCTCAAGTCCATCCTTTTTAGCTCATCTCAATTTCTACTCCTTTATTAGGGTTTCTTTTTTCCCATTTCCACTAGAGTATCAAGACTTGGTGAGACTACAATTTCTTAGTGCCATAAGGAGTCAGAATTTTTTGGTGACCAGCCAGATTGAGACCCAAGTTACTCTATGCTTCTAATCGAATCAGGAAATATGGTCAACATAAGAATTGTAGCTCTTTGTCTTAAATTTCTAGAGCATTAAGATTTGCATCAATCACATTTGTATAGAAAATTTTATGCCTAAATTATTGTCAAGGAAAAAGTTTTCATGTATAGTCTCAAATTCCAGCTTGATTTTAACCTCCAAAACGTTTGAATTTGCCTTTTAGCCAAGAAATTGTAAAATTTTAAATGAGGTAGTTTTTATTCTACCCCAGAGGGTGTTTTCATTTTTTTTACTTTTTTTTATCGTTCTCTTTTTGTATTTGAATTTTTTATTCTTTAAAATTTTTTTTACCTTTTCTTTGTTTTTTGACTTTGTTTTATTTATTTTTGAATACTTGCATTCTAAAATTTTTTGTGATTGTTTTAAAATTATTTTAACTTGTTTCTCAAAATAAAAATTATAACAAAAAATGAAAACACCCTGGTGGTAGGTAGCAACCACCTTTAAATTATCTTTTCATAACCGCAAAGATCAAGTTATTTGGACTTTTAGAGAATAGATTATACCCCATCACTTTGAAAGATTTCCTATTGAACCAAGGACTCCTTCCTTTGCATGGAAAGCTAAAAGTTATTCTTCTACTTGGTCAAAAGGCCTATTAAACATGAGCTTAAGTCAATTTCCTCTTTTTTAGCATGGCCTAACTCTAATTCTTGATAAATTTTCATGAATAATCCCACTTTTCCTTGGTTATAGTTGTTTTGTACCTACAAGAAAAATTTATCAATTCATTATGCAATTTATGTAAATTTGAGAAGACTAATCCATAACACCTATAAAATTATGTGGTAAAATATGAGAATAAATAGGATTTATCATTTATACTGCCATAAAACACCCTGTTGATCATAAGTCTTGTTTGCAGGTTGATGTTATTGATAGGATGGTATTAAACAACTTTAGGGAAGAACATTCTACATTATGACTTGAAGACTTCTTAACAAAGATTGAAATAGATAGAAAATGAACTACTTGGGGAATGCACTAAATATCTTGAGGCCCTACAACTAGTACAAACTTAAAAAGGGTTAAAATTGGAAGAATTAAAAAGTATAGGGCATGCCCTTATAATTCATGCTACCCATATGTTGGTCTTCAGAGTGATAATGCCTACAATTTAAAGGGCATGCATGATGTTTGGCCCCTTGGTTGTCACAACCTAAATCCCAGCCATGACCGACACTAAGATTGAGGTTCCCTCAATGCTTCAACCCAAGCAAGCCTTACAATCTCATATATGCCTGGCCACAACTAATACCAAAACTTATAATCATTCATGAACCACAAGAAAATCTTATTAAAATAACTTCCTTTGACATATTTTAATATACAACTAGGATTCTTAATTTACATCATGACACTTGAATTCTCTCTTCCCAAAATCCCTCCTGTTTATAGCTCTTAGAATCAAACCAGGGAATGCATCTATATGCTAAATGAATTTACAAGATAAAACAAAGTCCCCGTAAAGGGTGAGCTTCAAGAATCTTAGTGAGAAAATCCAAACCAAAAACATTTAACTCATACAATGCATGTATGAATGAATCTAGAATACTCCATTTTTACCCGTAACTCCCTTATCCTAACACCCCCTAATATGTTGTAATGAATATAATATGCTTAACAAAAAATAATACACCTTAAAGATCATTTTATGAAAATATAATTTCATGTATCTCATACAACTATGCCTGGTTCCAATATCTCAATTCAAGATAAAAGCCAAGTAAAGAATGAGGGGATCACATAAAGTTCCAAGGAAGAACCCATATGGTCCACCTCTAGCACTAACTTAACTGGAGAGGAAACAACTATCTCACCTCCAGGACTCAACTCAATCAAGGAGAGGTTCTATTGGTACCAACTCAACCAGTGAGTATGAGAGTGATGGCTCTACACTCAGCTTCTAGGACTCAACTCAACCAAAGGAGAGTGGAGGAACCAAATCCTCTACCAAGACCCAACTCAATTGGCAGATGTTATGAGCTAGGTACACTTAGTGGTTCTACCACAATCCAACTATGGATCCCAATAACATTTAAAATAAATTTATAACATAACCATACTAACACACATATACCCTTTCAACTAGAATATATAAAGGTTCCTCATGAATCTTATCCATTCAAAATGGAATAATAATATGACGCTTTAACCCAATAAAATAAATTATCATATAATTTCATGAATACAAATAAAACTACTATATGCATGGCCTTATTCTAAGAAGAAATAAAACTCAAGATGATTTATGAAAAAGGAAATGTATACATACATACATATATATATATATATACACACACACACATAAGATGTGCATAATATCATGCATGATCCTTGTTATGTGTCTACTATACTCCCTCCTGAACAACCACGTATAGTCTCATTTATTGATGCATGCATATACTTAAACTTTCAAGAACATTTTCCTATTGTATATGTATCGTTTACTTAATACTAACCATTCCCTTATACCCTTTCTTGTTCTCTACCAAATTCTCTATTTATTATTTATGATTCCTTCTTATTCACTATTATTCTTACCATGCCTATTTCAACCTTCAGGCTTGTCGTTTCCTTATTACCCTAAGCACTCTAGTATCTACTAGGTTTTTTTCATAATGTCCTACTATTATAATTTGCTACTACTACTATTCCCTTACGCATGAATTTCCAGAGTTCATTTCCTACATACATCCACCTAGTCTAATGAGTTAAGGAATGCTTTAGAAAAGATTTCCCACACTTGAGTCCCTTTATATTATAGTCCACATACCCTTAGCTTCGTGAGTTCAACCGTTGTTATTGAATTACTCCTTATGGCATTAAAAAATAATACCTAAAGCAGTTTCACTATTACATATCGTTTGGGTAGCATTTTTCTTACTCGAAATGGTGAAAAAGCTCTAAAACATACTAAATCCCAAGAATCTCTAGTGCATGTGGTTTTCCTGCCACCAGACACCTTACTAAGGCGAGGAGAGTCAATTAATAACCTCTATTTCACCCTAGATACTTGTTGAGATTCTTGGGAAACCCCATGCCAATATTTCCTTTCCAATAGTAAAATGAAGTAGAAATTGCTCAGTAATCATCTACAAAAGACTTACTTGAGTTTTAATAGCTTGAACCTTCCCTACAGCACTTCTTCATGGGATTTTGGGTTCCTCTCTCTTTAGCCTTCCATTATCCCTTTTATGAAATGACAGGTATTCCTATATATGAAGATCCTATGAGGTTTGATCGATTACAGGGTAGGGTACGATCGACCACACCTACAGTTATGGATTAGATTACCTTGAAATTTGATCCCTACCTTATTCATCCCATTCTTAACATGCTCATGACCTTGGTTTGTCCCAAATCCTTATGTATTGGCCCTAGTACACCTTGAAATTTTGTAACATAATAGTTTAAAATTCTCCAACTAACTCCTAAGACCATAAGGTGTTACAATAATATAGTAGAAGATAAAAGCACAACTCCTCCCTAGTGGTTTAAAATTTAGTAAAATCACCATATAAATCTTTACAGTGCAAATTATAATTTATAGGAAAGGCACCTGTAGTTTTAGAA
The DNA here is from genome assembly GCA_034509205.1 of Ceratonia siliqua. Classification (NCBI taxonomy): domain Eukaryota; kingdom Viridiplantae; phylum Streptophyta; class Magnoliopsida; order Fabales; family Fabaceae; genus Ceratonia; species Ceratonia siliqua. The sequence goes on from JASKGM010077672.1 coordinate 108,852, forward strand.
ATATATCTAAAACCAACCTAAAAAATATAAACAAAGTCTAGCTCATGACTATAACTTAAAGGGATCTTGGAGGCAACCTAAGCCTTTTTTTTCCCCTATTTTGTTAGTTTCCTTTACTTTTTTTTTTAGTTGTTGTTTAAAGACATCCTTATTTCTTTACAATATTTATTGTAGAGCTTACAATAAGCTCATTGAGTGGCACAGACACTATGGATTTGCAAGGTCATGCAAAATAATAGAGTAGAAAAACAATGAGCTTTCACCCGTACCTTAATTATTACTTTCATTTATATATGTTGCATTAGGGAGAATGGAAAAGTTAAGTGTGAGGGGGCCAAATTAAGCTTTTCCAAAATTTATTCCTTAATGTTTTCAAAAAAGTTCTCTATTAAAATTATGACAACACTTGTTATTATCTTCCTATTCACCTTATTCTCAAATTTACTCCCTATTAGTTTATATCAACCTGTTTTTTTGCATGCTTGTAATTTACCTTAATCTATGTTATGATCAGGGATGCACCCTATTCCTATGCACCACCCTATATATACCTTTGAATTGTTTAAATTTTCTTCATGCAAAAAATTATTTCAAGGTATAATTTTTAGAAAAGTGTTTTGATGTGATCATTTATTCCATATGTTTACCCAGGCTTAAGTTCATTATTTTTTAGGTGTGTTGAGACAATTCAGTGCATTTTTCCCATAGTTGGGTACCACAAATCCCAACACTGGGCACTATAGCGCTTAAATGTGCAGAAGCAAGTGGATGGCCAAGAGTTGGGTGTTGCGGTGCCCAACGTGAAGTGAAAGAAGGTGGTTCATGGGCTAGGCACTGTAGTGCCATTGTTTAAACACTGCAGTGCTCACATATGTCATTAAATAGTAGAAAACACATAAAGAAAATGGGATCTAACCTTATGATTTTCACGCAGCATGATGGGGACTTCATAGACTCTAGTTGCTATTCTGAAAGGAGGATAAATGCTCGAATATGGAGGACCCAAGGATGATGGTTTGGATCTCACACAGAATCTAGACCTTGAAGGAGACTTGATGTTTGGCTTTGGCAAAGAATTTGATTGCAAATCTGAGAGGAGAATAGGCTTAGTGATTAGAATAAACAAAAGATGAAAGAAAATAATTGATAAATTTCAAAGGAAATTAGAAAGCATTCCCTTTCCCTTCAGGTATGGCGTGTAGAATTCTATGAAGGCATTCAAACAAAACTCACTTTTTGCTCTTAATGTTTTTCTCTCTAATAATTTCGGCCACTAGGAGAGAGGGGTAAGGTTATATTTATACTAACCTAACCATTAAGTCATTCCTTTGAATTCAAAATTATCCTTCCCTAAAACTTAGGGATTCTACATGCCTACTAGGGAGGATAGATAATCAAATTATCTAATTGATTTATCAATTAATAATTGTATTATTCAATTGATAAAGTTATATTTTATTTAATTATTAAATAAAACATGTAGGGGTTTCTAACTGGCCATGCTTGAATATAAAATTCAAATAAAAAATTTTATTAAAAAAATCTCTTTGACTTAGTTAGTCTCCTAGTGAATATAAGTTACCTAAGAAATTAAAAGTCTTTTAATTTCTAATCTTTTATTTACTAGGATAATTAGGAGGGAATCAATTTTCCTCCTTTTGGGCATGTATCACTCCATCACATGGGTATGAGGGTGTCTTGCAAGTTTGAACAATTCAAACTTTGCAACAATATTAGGATAGATAAATAATTAAATTAGTTTTATCTAATAAGATGATATAGCCGAAATTCCAAATTAAATGGTGATTTAATTTTATTTTAATCAACTTCTTCAAATTATATATTTGGACAATTCAAATATTAATTTAAAGTGGTTACACCAAAATTAATTACTAAGATGAAGGTTATCCTAATTGAGATAACACTTGTCTTAATTCAAACAAACCTTTGTCTTAAAATTCTATTATCTAATTAAAAAAACACTTGTTTAAATTAGACAACTAATGTGAGAATTATTTTTGTCTTCTTGTTGACAAAAAATGTTTCTTACATTTTCAAGATGATTAGGACAATATTTTTCCTAAAATAACTCTTTATCTAAATTAAGACAACTCTTATCTTAATAAAGACATTAGCCAAAATGCTATCAATTAACTTCATCTTAAATCTATTCCAACTTCATGTAGATTGAATTCTCTAAAGCAAGGTGGGGAATCGATTTGGACATAGGAATTTCAAGCTTTAATAAATTTGGGATTATTTTAATCTCATTAAGATAATCTCATTTTATTAATCATGAAGCCAGTTCACCAAAGACTCATTATTGCACTCTTGAAAATTCATAAAATTATGAGAAGTTAATGTTAAACATTGATTTTTCCAATTTGCAAACCTAGTGCTTGTGAATCCTCGTAGCCATCCACTGACACAAGGTAAAATTATCATTTTATCCCTTATGTCAATTTTGTCCCTTAGTCTCATATTTCATATGATAATTGACTAGATAATCTTTTGTAACTTTTGTAAAATCATATTCAAATGATGAGTTGCTAATTCATCATTTCACTGGGCCCAGATATGTCACTTGTCTTCCTAAAATCACCAAAAGTGATGTAATGCTACAAACTCCATTTCCTAAATTTATGTTTCCAGATGTTCACTCCAACTATAATCCCAACATACAGAGTCTTGACTAATGTCACACAATGGTCGTGCCCATAGTATATCAAAGATCATAATGGTTATGAACACAAGTTCATAATCCATTAGGTTTTCAGTTCTACCACTAGTGAATGCAATGAGTGTGAGTTCAAGTTCAAAGCAATGATATTGACTTAAACTTGATATCTCACTTGATTCCAATTCATTTAAAGGTGTCATTACTTGAAGTCTAGTACTTCAATGATTTCAGATTCATCATTCCCTTGGAAAAGAATCTCATTCTTTCTATGGAGGTAATCCGAACACTACACTCTTAATTGAACAAAATGACTAACTCTTTTTTAATTACTATTCATCCAAAGATACATATATCCTTTTTACATAACTCTTACAGAAATGTATCTTGGTTTATTAGAATTTAGGAACCTTAATAGCTAGAAAATGAGACTTACATAAATGAACACTTTATTTATTAATATTAAAATGTATTTTCATTGAATTGGGGAATACAACTTGCTTTCCAATAGGAGATTACCTTGGGCTTGTAATCTCTCACCGGCTCCTCTAGTTTCTACTTGAGGTTTTTGAAAGCATTAACATCTCTCAACTTAGCAAACCAAGTATTTTTACCAAATATCTCATGTAAATGGTAAGTTTTGTCGGCATCATGGTCCATGCCATCATGCTGCTGCTACAACACATGAATCATTGAGGCCAATATGTAGTACTTAGCTAGTGCATTGGTATCATACCACCTCTTTTGATACTCGATTTCACTTCGTAGCGAGTTAAAAGTTATATCAAGGGCTGGTTCTTGCTTAGAAAGAACCCATGTGATCTTGTCATAATTCAAAATGATGTAGAGGTTTCTCTTTGACTCCACATAATTCTCACCATTTAGGGTACATTTGTTAAGCAAAATAGATAGTGGGTTCATGATTAAGGGATTGCCTATAAAAATATGTTTAATAATAGTAAGCTTACTAGCTATTGAATGGACTTACAAACATGATGCATGTATGCATAAGCATATTATTTCTTATTTGATGGTCATTCACTTATTACAATAAGCAACTGACTATGGGGCATGAATGGGATCCACTCATTCAACTTTGCTACCCAGTATCTGCATACTTAGCATAGTTGAGGAGTGCCTTTATTTGGCCCATTAATCTATCAATAGAGCATATACTATAGGTAGTATATTGATAAGTTAATGTCAAGTGTGTTAACCAACCATTTCATCATACTTGGACATACCACTAAGTATACTTCTATGGGAAGTCATACTTAATGTTATACCCAGGTAGACTTATCACTTAGGAAATCCATTACAATTATGGTCGGAGTATATGCTTGCTTGTAAGAGTGACAAAAATTCCATGACATTGGACCAGTGGTTGGAGGCCATGGGTTCTAGGATTACTAGCACCCTTTCTCACTCAATATTTTAGTTAATTAATTATGATTAATTATTCTAAGTTGATTTATCAAGTTTTCTAGTATGCCTCTCTTTAGAAAACCTAAATCACTTATGAACTTGGTTTCATTTCTAAACTTTTTAGATAGGATTTGCATTAGTAACTTTTACTAATTATTTAGGAATAATATTTATTTAATTCCTTATGCATTTCCCAATTATTTTCACACTAACTCTTAGTTTGAAAATTACCTTAGGTAATTTAATTGACTAATTAGTTACTAGGTGATTTAATTCTAACTAAACTTTTAGTTGGAAATTAATTACTTTTAACTAATTTATCAATTATAGACCTAATTAATTTCTAACTAATTTATTTAGTTGAAAAATTAAATCCTAATTAGCCAACTTGCTAATTTTTCATTTTTCTTATATTTTAACATTTTAAAACTCTTTTAAAATATAAAACATAATGGATACATGTGAGATTGATTGGCACCTACTAGTCTACATGACAAGTTATAGCATATAATATCACATATTATAAAATTAAATATAATACCAAGACCATATTAATGCCCATCCTAGAAAAGAAAATAAAATCCTAAAGCATTACATTTATTTTCTTCATTCCTTGCAATTGCTCCAACTCTTGGACTTTTGGCATGCCTCCACCAACTTACTTGCCTTAGGCTTGGCCAAGAGGTTCTCACACCTTTGTTGGGTTTCCCGTAGCCTCCATGTGACAATTGGTGACTTCTTGCCATTTACAACATAATTTTGTAATTTAAAAAATTAACAAAAGTAAACCAAGAAGGAAATATGATCATATGGGGTCACCCTTCTTGTTACATTTCAAAAATACAAGGAAATTCCTCTAACGCATTAATATGGCCAAAAATTTAATTTAAACCAAAAACATATATAAAAAATATCATACATTGTAAAATATTTCTAGGTGCCAACCATGCATCATACACACATCTAGCCATGAACCATAGCTATGTGAATAATTATGTGATAAATAATACTCAAGTAGTATTATACATGTGTAGCCGCATTTATTCTTAAAAAAATCTAGCCAAGGTTATATGAGCGAAAAACTTACTAAATTGGGAATGTATTATGTAGAATAAAAAGGTGGAAATGGCTATAAAAGGAAAAGATTGCTTTAGGCATTGCTATGAGGATGATAGAAGAAGAGTTATTGGCTCACAAGTAGTAGTGCAATAGAAAAAATGTTGTTGTTGTATGAATTTGAGATGTTAATCAGTTTCACATGAGGAACGAGGTGGAGAATGTTAGATATATAAATGTATATGGATTCCTTATATGATTTGGAATTTTCAAGGGATTAAGTTTTATCTTTGGAGTCTACTCAGGTTTGGGGCTCATACTTGACATATGGGTTTTCAAATGGTTATTGATGTGTAGGATGTGGCATAGTTGTTAATTTTGATAAGTTATTTCTATTTTCATACGACCCATCCATTGAGTATTATCCGGATGAGGTATAAATTATCATAGAAGACCCATTCATTGAGATTTGTTCGAATGAGGTATAAATTATCATATACAGCTCATCCATTATGTATTGTCCAATTGAGTTATAAATTATAGCATATGGCCCGTTTGTTGAGTATAGTCCAGATGAGGTATAAATTCATGAGGCGAACTTGTAGGGAAGTGATCCATTGTAAGTAAATATTGAAATCATCCTCTTTAATTTAGATTTATCATATGTATGTATATATGGGGTTTACAAGTGTGGTTTTGGTTACTTCCTTCTTACTGTAATTGTGATGAGTATGAGTTATGGAATTTGACAAGTTGTATAATTATTTGAGTTATTATATGTGGATGAACTTCGTTATGATATCAATGCATAATAGAATTGTTGGGAATAGGTTACTTTGAAAAGCAAGTTGTGTTCCCCAATTTGATGTAAATACATTTTTAATATTAATAAATAAAGAGTTTATTTATGTAATCTTTGTTTTATCGCTATTAAGGTTCCTAAGTTCTAATAAACCAATATACATTTGCACAAGGGTTATGGAAAATGGGATATGTATCTTTGAATGAATATAAAACAATATTCACAGTCATTGAATAGAGCCGGCTACTCTATTCAATTAAGATTGTAGTGTCTGGATGTCCTCCATACAAAGAATGAGATTCTTTTCTAAGGGAATAATGAATCTCAAATCATTAAAGTAGTAGAATTTAGGTAATGACACTATTAAATGAATTAGAATCAAGTGAGATACCAAGTTCAAGTTAATACCGTTACTTTGAACTTGAACTTACACACATTGCATATGCTAGTGGTAGAACCTAAGGACTCATGTTCATGACCATTGTGATCTTTGACATACTATGGGTACGACCATTGTGTGACATTGGTCAAGACTCTGTATGTTGGGATCATAGTGGGAGTGAATATCTAGGAACATAAATCCAAGAAATGGAGTTCGTAGTATTACATCACTTCTGGTGATTTTAGGAAGAAAAGTGACATATCTAAACATAGTGAAATAACAGATTAGCTGCTTATCATTTCTAGATAATTTTAAAAAGTTCTAAAATATTATTTGGTCACTTATCATATGAAATTTGAGACTAAGGGACAAAATTGACGCTAGGTTTGCAAAGTGGACAATCAATCTTCAACATTGACTTCTTGTAATTTTTGGAAGTATCAAGACCAATAATGAATCTTCAATGAAATGACTTCACAATTAATAAACTTGGATTATCTTGATGAGATTAAAATAGTCCCAAGTTTAATGGAGCTTGAAAATCCTATGTCTAAATGGATTCCTCACCTAGCTTTGGAGAATTCAATCCACATTAAGTTAGAATAAATTTAATATGAAATTAAGTGATAGTATTTTACCTGATGTCTTAATTAAGACAAGATTTATCTTAATTTAGACAAAGAATTATTTTAGGACAAATATTGTCCTAAGTATGCTTGAAAATGCGAGAAACATTTTGTCATTAAAGAGACAAAAATCATTCTTACATTAATTGTATAAATTAAAAAAAGTATTATTTTAACTAGACAATTGAATTTTAAGACAAAAGTTTGTCTAGTTTGTCTTAATCAAGACAAGTGTTATTTTAATTTAGATGACCTTTATCTTATGTAACTATTTTTATTAGACCATTTTAAATTAATATTTGAAATGTTCAAATTAATTAATTTAAAGAAGTTGATTAATATTTAATTTAATTTAATTTAATTAGGAATTTTGGCTATAACTTTGTATTATGATAAAATTAATTTAATTAATTATTTATCCTAATATTGTTGTAAAGTTTTAATTGTTCAAACTTATGAAACAACCTCCTCTCCATGTGATGGAGAGATGCACGCCCAAAAGGAGAATTGACTTTGAAATGTTAAAATAAATTCTCTCCTAATTATGCTCGTGATTAGAGGATTAGAAATTAAAAGAGTTTTAATTTCCTAGGTAACCTACATTAACTAGGAGACTAACTGAGTCAAAGGGATTTAATTAAATAAAGTTCTTTATTTGAATTTTATATTCAAGCATGACCAATTAGAAAGGCCCACATATTTTATTTAAGAGTTAAATAAAATATGACTTTATCAATTTAATAATACAATTATTAATTGATAAATCAATTAGATAATTTGATTATCCACTTTCCCTAGTAAACGTGTGGAATCCCTAAGTTTTAGATAATGATATTTTTTAATTCAAATGAATGATCTAGGGTTATGTTAGTATAAATACAACATAACCCTTCTCCTTCTGGTCGTAACATATAAAGAGAAAACACCGTGAGTGTGCCTCAAGTTCTTGAGAGAAAAAGTAAGTTTTGTTTGAGTGTCATCATAGGTTTCTATATGCCATACTTGAAGGGAAAGGGAAGACTTTCTATTTACGATTTGAGAAAGCTATCTATTTAATGGTTTCATCTTTTATTATGTTCCAGTCACCAAACCTATTCATCTTAGGTTTCGTGGATTGGTGCTTCCCACAGAATAGGCGGTAAGTGCACTTGGTTCGGAAGTGTATTACAAGATTAAAGTTACTACAAGAGGTATGTAAAATTCCTATCTATTTTTACTTTTCTTTCTAGTTATGAGTTATTTGTTTGGTGTTTTGTTTCCACCTATTTGAAAACTTGAATGTTTTAAAAATTTTAAAACCCATGGTTGTGTCTAAAAACATAGGGATAAAACTAGATCCAACAGGAATGTGAGGATTACTTATATGTTAGCAAAGTGGATATTGTGTATAGAATGTAACATTATGGTCCTTTAGTTATCCTTGTACATAAACTAAAGATACGCATGCATATATTAATAAAAATATATACATATATTCTTTTAGGAAAACATGTACCCTATGGTACATGTTTTCCTAGTCGTTGGATCTATATGACTCACCTTTTTGTTGTTTTACATTTCAAATTATGTTACTTGCCCCTAGAGCTCATAGGTTTTCCTAAAAGACAAATTGAATAATTATGGATGTTCTGGACTATTGGACTAGGGCATTTGCATAGTTTTATTGTAATGTATTATGTGTCTCTTGTGTTTGGCCATGCAGGCCTATTTTTTATTTATGGTGGGTTTCTCCACCCTATGGTATACTGATTTCTTTTGAGGAAAGGGTTAAATTTTAATAAGAATTTCCTGGTATTGCATCCTATTTGTGCATGTCAATTAATACTTTCATTTTTATTATTGAAGCAAAGTACATATGTATATGTGTAGGCTTGTAGGATGTTATCCAAGTGGTAGTTTCCTATGCCAGTCATATGCTTAGAATTAGGGCATGACAAAGTTGGTATCAGAGCATGATCTAGATCTATGGTAGGGCATACAAAGGTTTCTAACTACCCAAATATGGGGGATTATGAGCCTACCTTGTGATAAGTGCGCCCGAGAGCACATAAGTACTTTAAGCTTAGCTTGGTCCTTATCAATATATATAGTTCACTAAGTACTCTGCCTTTACTTGTATATTTTAATTTTATATTATTCAGTTGTTCATGATATGCTAATATACTAGACATGCAAAGCAAAGATCTATTAACAAGAGGGAAGGAAGTTAAAAAGAAAATTCAAGGTAGCTTGTGAAACTAGAAGAGAGTGTGTTTCATTATTGTAAGCTAATATGCTAAAGGAATAAAGATTGCCCATTGGTGTTGATATTTCATAAGACTCTAGCATTCTCACTCCATAATTTTAGGCACGTGATTGGCGTAAGAAACTACTACTTGGGCAATATCCTACAAGCCTACCAAGACTTATGCATTAAATGACTCTTAAAAAAATGAATACAAATTTTCAAACATGATTAGAGAAAATAGAACATAAAGATTATCTTTTCTTTTCTAAAATTTTGATAGAATTCTCTCTAAAATATTGATTATCCCAAGGTATAGTCAGTAAACCAAAGTGGATAGACCCACCATTAAGTGCAACTAATAAATTCCTAAGACACATGCAAGGCTTTTAAATCAACATATGACTATGCAGTCTTCTAATCCAGCTACCAAGAATGCTAACTGCTGCTCCATTTGTCATCTAGTGAAAAGTTTAAACATTTAACTGCAGGAGTACTGTGGCTCTATCTAAAAAAAATAAAGAATGAAGGAGTGAGTCCTATAGACACAATGAGTGGGAAATACTTATCAAGGGATACCAAGCTAATATGTGATTACTTTCGTAAAGAAATTAGAAATAAATACTATACTGTAACTCATCAAAGAAATAATATGTTCATTAAAAAAAGCCAAAATAATAACATATGTACTGTAATGCATCAAGTAAAAACATATTACTTTGGGAAGCAAGATAAATTTAAGAAGGTTAAGGAATTAAAACTATAGTTCATAAATAAGAAGTAATTATGAAGTTTAAACTTTAATCATTTCATAAGTAATAAATCTTTATTTAAATTAAAAGCATCTCATTTATGAAGTATGAGAATCCATTAAAGTTTTATGGAAGAGCCCAAACTGAGAACCCAACTATCCATCTCCAAGAACCACTCAACTGGAGGAAGGCTTCACTAGGAACCACTAAACCAGGAAACAATAAGACTAAACTACTTAACCAAAGGGGAGGCTCCACTGGGAACGGCTCAACTAGGAAGTGACTAGTCAATCCTCTACTAAGAACCACTCAACTGATAGACGTTGAGACCTAGTTTCATCTAGTGGTTCAATCATAGATCTACCACATATCCCAGAACAACTTAAATCCAGTAATTTCAAGAATTTCACAATTCATTATTTTTGTAATAAACTCTTCCATATTCCAATAATACCATATTACCAAGAACCATTAATAACAAATAAGATTTATTCACATAGATTCTCATATCATCTTCAAATAAAACATATTATTTGCATCATTTGAAATAAAATTTAATTCATAAAGCCTCCACTTAAACTTCTTTTAAATCATCTTTCAAATAACTATAAATGATACAAAAATACAAGAATCCAAGGGCAAGTAAATGCAGTCACCTTGCTATCCTTGGATTGTTTTAGAATACATTATCATAGCTATTGTTGGCCAGACTAATGTAAGAAAATAAGATTACTCTTCACCTTTGAAGGCAAGAAGCCAATGAAATCATTGTTACAATGTCTTTACACTTTACTTGCATGTCCATGGATGTTATTCCTATAAAAATGATTTATTGGTAAATCAAATGATTCAATTATGAAATAAGTTAATTGACTTTAGCCAACTAGCCAAGAAAATGTCAATTTTCCTAAAATTGGACACAATACGAAGAATATGATAAAGCTTGGTTCTAGGTTTTATTCCTCTCATTTCTAAACATTATATACTTATCACCAATTCCTTCTTCAGTATTGGATATAATTTGTTAAGACCTTTGCTTACATGTTCATGCTAACACTTAACCCTAACTAGTATTTCTCTCTCAATCACCTTTGGAAATTATCTTACTTTCCTCACAAATTCTTAAATTCTTCTTAACTTGGATGTGACCTATAGCCCAATACTCTTAACTTTATTCTCTTATAAAAATAGCTACTTAATCAACCATTGTCCACAACGACAATGCTTATTCAATTAATCAATTATACCAACTACTTGCAAAACAAAATGTACATAAAGTCAAGAAACCAAGTTTCTTTATATTGAAAAAAATTATGTAAACCCTTATAACTATTTGTAGAAGCTAACTCCATCATTAGTTAACCAAATCTATTTTGAAAACCCTATTTAAGTGTTAATTAAAGAATGTTGAAATTAGAGGCATAAAGCAAAGCAAATTATATATAACCAATATTCGCTAAATCTAGATTATTAAAATTTGTGGCAATGAGAATTTAATTAGAAGCCCAAATACCATAACTTTGGGATTTCAAAATAAAAATGTTGAATGAAGAAAATAGAAAAGGCGAAATAGAATGGTAGCATATGGGATGAGATAGATAATGGGTGTAAGGTTAGAAAGAGAGATGGACATTATTAAATAGAGCACTGTAAAAGTTCTTTTTGGTTTCTTTAAACTCAACACTTTAACTGAACAATGGAAAAAAGACATCTTTACTCTTCCATCATGCTTTGGGTAAGAAAGATACATGCAAAAGCTACAAATAACAGCTAAACTATGAGATCAGAGTATATAAAACGAAATTGGTAAATCAACATGTCAATTACTATTACTAGGATACCAAAGGTAGTTACTAACCTTTCACTAAGCTCCTCAATTCAATACACCACCTACTATGAGGCAGGGCCATGCAATAAAACTTTATTAGAGCTAACAATAGCTATTGAGCTAACAATAGCTCAATACACCACCTACTGGCCTAAGGAACAAGCTAATCATTTTCATCAAGAAGCCAAGAATGAAGAGTCAAAAAGTGGCTGACATTTGGAGAGAATTGACTACCTGTACTGGAGAGAAAAAGGAAATTGAAAGATAGAACGGTAAAGATGCATTATTGTTGAATGAAGTAGTGAGTCAAGCGTTTTGGAATAGTTGACCAAGTACTACTAAATAATCAAGCAGGAACGTGAAAGAGAACCTTGTGAGTGGGCAAAGACATACCACTTTTTGCAATCGGGAAACTAGAAAAATAAAGCTCCACAGTGTTGGGAATTGGTTGCCTTGGAAAGTAAGCTTATTCCTCAATATTATTGTAAATACATTTTATAATAGTAAATAAAGATTTTATTTATGTAAGTTTCATTTTCTAGTTATTAAGGTTTCCTAGATTCAAATGAACCAAGAAACATTTGCATAAGAGTTATGCAAACAAAAATATGTATCTTTGGATGAATCTAAAATATTACTCACAGTCACTAAATAAAGCTGGTCACTCTATTTAATAAAGATTGTAGTGTCTAGATTACCTCTAAAGAAAGGAAGAAATTCTTTTCTAAGGGAATGATGAATATCAAATCATTGAATTAGTAGACTTTAGGCAATGACAATATTAAATGAATTGGAATCAAGTGACATATCAATTTCAAGGTAATATCATTACTTTGAACTTGAACTCACCCATATTTCATCCGTCAATGGCATAATCGAAATCCTAATGGATTATGAGCTCGTGTTCATGACCATTGTGATCTTTGATATACTATGGGCACAACCATTATATGACATTGATCAAGACTCTGTATGTTGAGATTATAGTGGAAGTGAACATCTGGGGAACGTAAATCTAGGAAATGAAGTTCGTAGCATTACATCACTTATAGTGATTTCAGGAAGCCAAGTGACATATTTGAGCAAAGTGAAATAATGAATTAGCTACTCATCATTTTTAGATAATTTTAGAAAAGTTCTAAAAGATTACTTGGTCACTCATCCGATGAAATCTAAGACTAGGGGACAAAATTGACATAAGGGGTAAAACGGTAATTTTACCTTGTGTCAACGAATAGCTACAAGGGTTCACAAACACTCGATTTGAAAAACAGACAATCAATGTGTAACATTGACTTCTCGTACTTTTAGGAATTATCAAGAGTGCAATCATAAATCTTTGGTGAAATGATTTCATGATTAATAAACTTGGATTATCTTCATGAGATTAAAAAAATATCAAGTTTATTGGAGCTTGAAATTCTTATGTCCAAATAGATTCCTCAGCTAACTTTGGAGGATTCAATCCACATTAAGTTGGAATAAATTTAAGATAAAATTAACTGATAGCGTTTTAGCTTGTCTTAATTAAGACAAGAGTTGTCTCAATTTAGACAAAAAAATAATTTTTGAAACAATAGTTGTCTTAGTACATTTTTGTATGTCTTAAAAGAGACAAAAGTTTTCTCAATTTTGGACAAACAAATATTAGGATAAATGCTATCCTAAGTGTCCTTGAAAATGTGGGAAACATTTTTGTCACTAAAGAAACAAAAATAATTCTTACATTAGTTGTCTAAATTAAAAAAATGTTGTTTAATTAGACAATAGAATTTTAAGACAAAAGTTTATCCTAATTAAGACAAGTGTTGTCTCAATTTGGACAACCTTTATCTTAATAATTACTTTTGGTTTAACTATTTAAATTAATATTTGAATTGTTTAAATTATTTAATTTAAAGAATTTGAAAAAAATAATATTAAATCCCTCCTTATTAGGATTTTTGACTAAGGTATTTATTTAGGATGAAGTTTTGATTTAATTAAATTAAATTAAATTAATCGTAATTACCTGAAGTTTAAATTGTTCAAACCTAAGTGAAGCCAACAAACTCTCTATGAGATAGAGAGATGGACGACCAAGAAGGAAGAAGGAAGGTTTGAAATGTTTAAACTTATATATCTCTAATTATCCTAAATATTTAAGTGAATAAAAGGATAGCAATTAAAAGATTTTTAATTTCTTAGGTAACGTATATTCACTAAGAGACTAAGTCATATAGATTTAATTAAATAAAACTTATTTATTTAAATTTTTTAATTCAGGCATGACCAATTAGAAAGCCCATCATGTTTTATTTAATTGTTAAATAAAGTACATATTTATCAAATTAATAACAGTATTATTAATTGATAAATCATTAGATAATTTAATTATTTAGTTTCCCCCCTTAGCAGGCATTTGATTACCTAATTATTGAGGATTGTTTTTTGAATTGCACTCAAATACCCTCAAGTAACCTAAGGTTAGTATAATATACGTATGTATATATATATAACCTCTCCCCCTTGTGGTAGTCTAAGAGATAATAATTTGAGAAAAGAAGAGTCAGTTAGCCGTCCATTTGAGAAAGAGAGAAGGAAAATTTTGAGAGCATAAACTCGCTTGGTCAAGTGCCTGTGAGTAAAAGAGAAGAACCATTTTTTCCCTTGTGGCCGAGAGTGTTGTGAACTTGAATAAAGAATTTTAGTGAGTTCATAGTGCAATTCCACATGTCACACTAAGAATAACAAAAAGGGGAAGGCTTTCTATTTACAATTTGTGAAAAATATTTTTTTTATTTCATCTGTTGGTTGTTCCAAAGAACTAAACATATTCACCGTAGGTTCTGTAGATTGGTGCTTCCTAAAGAATAGGCAGAAAGTGAGCTTGGTCAGGAAGCAAATTACAAGAATAAAGTGATTACAAGAGGTATGTAAAAATCATATACAATTTTTCTCTCTCTAGTCATGAGTGTGATTTTGCTTTGGTGTTTTGTTTCCACTAGTTTTTTAAGTTTAAAATGTTTTAAAGAAATTTTAAAACACATGCTTGTATCGTAAATACCTAGGGGTAATCGCTAGATCCAACAATTAGTATCAGAGCCTAGTTCACGGCTATGTGTGTGTATGTTGCATGGTTGGTACTTAATCATTTACTATGTATGATTATCTATATGATGCCTTTGAATGTTGGTTTTGATTTAAATTAAACTACTGGCCATATTATTGCCCTAGAGGTTTTTCTTGTATTTTGGGATGTAACAAGAAGGTTGATCCCATATGGTCATGTTTCTTTCTTGATTTAATTTTTTTAAATTTACAAAATTATGTTGTAAAAAGTAAAAAGCCACCGATTGTAACATGGAGGCAATGACAAGCTCAAGAAGGGGTGAGGACCTCTCAGCCAAGCCTAAGGAAGAAGGTATGGTCATGGCCCAAGGCATGGTAAGTTGGTGGATGCATCTTAAAGTCCAAGAGTTGGAGCAAATGCAAAGGAATAAAGAAAATAAATGTAATAGATCAGGTTTTTAAGTTTATTTTAATTTTTTTAGGATGGGCATTAATATGGTCTTGGCATTTTTATTTAAATTTTATAATATGTGATATTATATGTTATAACATGTCATGTAGACTAGAAGGTGCCAATCAACTTCACATGCCATGCATACAATATGTTTCATATTTTAAACAAGTTTTAAAATGATAAAGCATAAGAAAGATGAATAATTAGCAAGTTGGTTAATTGTGACATTTTTTAATTAAATAAATTAGGTAGAAATTAATTAGGTTCATAATTGATAAATTAGTTAAAGGTAACTAATTTTCAACTAAAGAGTTTAGGTAGAATTAATTAAGTCACCTAGTAACTAATTGGTCAATTAAATTACCTAAATTTATTTTTAAACTAAAAGTTAGTGTGAAAATAATTAAGAAATGGAATAAGAATTAAATAAATAAATTCCTAAATATTAGTAAAGAGTTACTAAAACAAATCATATCTAAAAAGTTTAAATAGGAAACCAAGTTCATAAGTGATTTAGGTTTTCTAAAGAGAAAGAGATGTATACTAGAAAACTTGGTAAATCAACTTAGAATAATTAATCAATTAATTAAAATATTGAGTGAGAGAGGGAGCTAGTAATCCTAAAACTCATGGCCTCCAACCATTAGTCCATTGTCATGAGTTTATGTCACTCCCTACATGCGGGCATACACTCAGACCATGACTGAAATGGATTTCCTAAGTGATAAGTCTACTTTGGTAGAACATTAAGTATAACTTCCCATATAAGCATACTTAGTGGTATATCTAGGTGTGATGAAATGTTTGGTTAATACACTCAGCATTAACCTATCAATATATTGCCTATAGTAGCTCTATTGATAGATTAATGGGTCAAATAAAGGCGCTCCTCAACTATGCTAAGTATGAAGATACTGGGTAACGAAGTCAAGTGGAAAGATTCTAGTTTACCTTATAATAAGTATTCATAGCCTATAGTCAGTTGCTTATTGTTGAAGGTAAATAACCATCAAACAAGAAACAATATGCTCATGCATACATGCACCATGTTTAAAAGTCAATTCAATAGCTAGTAGCTTACTAATATTAAGGTGCATTTTACCTTACTCTGGAGTATTGTATACTCCAGAGTAGGTTTTTCTTTTTTAAAATTGTTTTAAAATTTTTAAAATTTTTTTATATTTTTTATTTTAAGAAATAAATTTAAAGAATATAAAAAATATATGAAAAAAATAAAAATAAAAAAGCCAAAAGATTTTTTTTACTTTTTTTTTGTTTTTCTACTTTATTTTTAAATTTTTTTAATTCTTTAAACTTATTTCTTAAAACACAAAATATAATAAAAATTAGAAAGTTAAGAAATAAAATTAAAAAAATTAAAAACCTACTCTAGAGTATAAGTATTCCAGAGTAGGAAAGAATCCCCCTAATATTAAATGTATTTTACAGACAATCTGTTAACTATGAACCCACTGTCTATTCCACTTAACAAATGCACCTTGAACGGTGAGAATTATATAAAGTGGAAGAGAAACCTCAACATCATTTTAAATTATACTAAGATCACTCGGGTCCTATCCGAGCAAGCACCCCTTGATATGACTTCTAACTCGATACCAAACGAAATCGAGTACCATAACAGGTGGCATGATGCTAATGCTCTACTTAAGTGCTACAAACTGGCCATAATGACCAGTGTGTTGTAGCAGCAACATGATGGCATGGAACATGCTGCTAACATAATGTACCATTTACATTATATGTTTGGTACAAAGACTCAATCTGCTAAGGTTAGAGTTATCAATGCTTTCAAGGACCTTAAGTAGAAACCAGGGGACCCCATGATCTCCTGCCTTAATGAGGCTAAGCTACACTGGGCTAAGATTGATTTGAACAGTAAAGTGTCCATGATCATTCACAGTGATGCAGTATAGATGAAAGAAAAGAGCAGTAAGACTGAAAATAACCACATCTAGAAGAAGAGAACACACGAAGTTAAGATTCTTCATGGAAGAGAAAACCTCTCTTTTTTCATTTAATATACAACATAAACTAAGATTACATTCAAGCAACAAGAATATATGCTAAGGGAGGGGAACCCACGTGATAGCCACCTGACTAGCTTAAGCAGGGAAGAAACTACAAACAACAAAAGACAGATTGATCCTAAGCTACAAAAGTATCACTTATAGCTCACAAGATACTCTTAAAACACATAAAAAGAATAACCAAGGGGAATAAATGACTAGAGCATAAACAAATAGAAGGTAATAGTATTAACATAGGGCTACAGGGTACTCTTGTACCCCTCTTGAAATTGGGATGTTGACTGGAGGAGAACAGTTTGCATATAACCCAAAATAGCACATGGCCTATCTTCCTTGATAATGTAACAAGGCATATGTTCAATAATGTTAAAACCAAGTGAATAAAGACTCCAGTAGAATAAAATGATTCATGAATGCATAAGTTATACTCTTTAAAACCCACATATATTAATGCATCCTTAAAAACAAAAGCAATATGCTTTTTCCATGTCTCTTCTTAACCATAGTCCTTAATTGATTGTAAAGATACAACCAACAACCAATCATTTTTGAAATATTCTCAAGAAAATGTTCACAAATTGGATATGTAAAACAAGATGTAGGCATATTTAGAGCACTGCCAAGTAGAAAGAGAAAACATCAGTATTCTTATACATAATTAGTACCATTAGCAGCTTGTGCATATACACAATCATTACAGTACTCAGTGACACCGTGGCTGTGTCAACTCCAAAACAATTGTCTCACTCTGAACTGGATCAAACTCTATAAATAGCTTAATAGTAAACATAAACCAGTAGCCATAAGACTTCAAGCGACTTTCCAACCAATGGGGATGTCATATAAAGGGAGGTTCAATTCCTAACAACTCTTAACATTGTTCTTTAAGTATGGATTTTCTTCTAGAGCAGTAAGTACAATGATTGTAACACATTTTGAAGATGTAGCCAAGAATCTTCTTCCTCAAATCATGTTTCTATCACCATTATTATCGTTGACAGCTCCATAATAAGGACCGTTTTCACCATACATAATGTTGACAAGATTTAGGCATATGTAAGATTAGGATTTGGGTGACCAAGTCCAAAAATCTCTAAGTAGGCTTCAATTGGAATTGAATCTAGACTGGCATTAAGTTTATCAACAAATATGGTTTTGCATAAGCGTTAGTAACTCATGCTTGGCATCAAATACAAATTTGAAATCTGGCCTTGAGCAAAAACTTCTGATTAGCTGGAACTTAAATTCAATCTCCATTAGATCCACATAGTCAGAAACAAGATCTATTAATTCCATGTTGAATCTTACACACTTTTTTAACTCCAGAATGTGATGAGTCAACATTATGAATTTGAAATTCCTGTTCCAGTTGATTCGGGGTATTGTTCCTTTTTAGTAAATATCAACTTAGGAACCTCCTCTTCTAAGGGCAATGTTAATTGTAGAATTTACCCTTCCATTCCCCATGTATCAAGCATTGCACCTCTATCTAATGATAACTCCACCTTCACTTCTAGTGAAAAGGTTGGCACAATCCTGAAAACATTCCCCAAGCTTCGACGAACAAATATATGAGTCCATTGACCTTCCCTTATCATTAGTTTTCCAAGAAAACCATCAAATCTCTCAACTTTATCAACAAGTTTAATTGTAAATTCCATAAAATACACAGTTATCTCCTGCAAAAATCTATAGAGGAAAACAATGTGAACAATAGAAGATTGATCTTGCAAACTATAATTATATCCTTCACATTCATCAATTAAATTTGAATCTTATAAGGGGGTCACCACAAGCTTGTTGCACTAATTCTGAGTTACAAACATTAGTTAATATGAGATTGGTATTCAAAAGATGATCAAGAATGCACTGCAATCCTAGTCCAGGACTTATGTACTGAACTCTTACAAAACAAAATCGGCAGTAGACATTAATGATTCCCACTCAGTCTTTAGAATAGTAAATACACTTCCAAAGAATGTTGAAAAATCATCACTATTTGGTGTTATCAAGAAAGGCTGCAATAGAACAAGAAAGAAGAGTGTCTTTAACAACTCTAAATTACTGCAACTCTCAGTAAACCAAGTATTATGATCTCTAAAGTCTTTAGGTTAATTGAATATAAACTTCCAAGAATCAGTTTCACTTCTCTAATGGGCGCAACAGCAAGATTTTGATAAAGTGGCCAGTTTATTTCGTTAACTAATACCAAAGCCTTTAAATTCAAGCTTTGCATGTTATCAACTGAACCTTTCTCATTGACAACAATTATAGTTTTATCTGGTGGGTCATGTGGGATCCAATCGTTAATTACCACAACAAGGACCCACTCATGCCAATAAATTCTCTCTTCAGTAGTGGCGAATCTTGAACAAAATGTTTAGTGGGGCAAATTTTTTAAAAACTGTATTTACATAGAAAAGACAATTTTTTCTAGAGAGGTAAAACATAAAAAAAAAATTTACAAGTAAATTTACAAAAAAGGGGAGGTAGTCACCCCCTGTCATAACACTAAGATCTGCCTCTGCTCCTTAGTACACTCAGGTGTAATGAATATTAGTGGTACAACATTAATGTCCCATGGGCCCCCTTGTGGTCCCACTAAGAGGTGGCAAACAACCTATAAGCTCGAAAACATCAAGTATACTTGCACCGATAGGTATGCTCCCATCACAACCAGCAGGAGAACTCGATCGAGCTCCAAGACCCATTGTAGTTCATGCTATTTGAACTCTAACGGTCAGCTGGTTGACCAACTTCATGATATTTGAAGACCGACTAACATTAGAGTCCTCAACATCCTTTAATGCTCTCTACTCACGTATTTTTTCCTATTCCCTAACAGCCTCGGGTGTTCCTCTCATCTCGTTCCCAAATAAAAGGAAGAAACTAATTTCTTCATCATCACTTTCTTCTTCAATATAAACGTCATAAGTAGGGTCGAGTTCTTCATCTTCCCAATCTAAACAATTCTTAATGATGGTTCTAGAGAAGGGTCAAGTCCTTCATCTTCCTAATTGAAGCAACTCTTCGAAGTAGTCTCCCACTCAAAGTCATTCTCAACACCTTGAGTTGATCATTCATCTATTGTTTTGTCTTTTAGTACTTCCAAACCTTTTCGGTCACCCTCCAAGGAATGGTTCCTCATCGAAAACTCTATCCTTACCTAAGCGTACCTCTGGCATTGCAGGGCTTAAACTGAGCTTGTCAGTTTTTCAATCAACCTCCTGTTCTCATCTTTCAACTAGCTACTCCATGTTTCCTCTACCACTTTTGCCCCTAGCACGTCCTACCATGGCTCTAATACCACTTTGATGCAGTATGGATGAAAGAAAAGAGCGCTAAGATTACAAATAACTATATCTAAAAGATGAAGAAGAGAACACATGAAGTTAGGGTTCTTCGTGGAAGAGAAAACATCTCTTTTTTCATTCAAAATACAACATAAACTGAGATTACATTTGGACAACAGGAACATATACTAGGGGAAGGAAACCCACATGATAGTCACGTGACTAGCTGAAGTAGGGAAGAAACTACAAACAACAAAAGACAGATTTATCCTAAGCTACAAAAGTATCATGTGTAGCTCACAAGATACTCTTAAAACACATATAAAATGCATAACCAAGGGGAATAAATGACAAAAGCATAAATAGATAAAAGGCAACAGTATTAACACAAGACTACAGGATGCTCCTACATCACACAATCTAAACTTCCAATTCTTGCAATTCAAGTTAGACTATGAATTGCATAGCAGTGACTATACTCTTAGTAGGTTGATGAATGACCTGCAAGCTGTGAAGGAGGTTCTTCAAATTAAGAAGAACCCAGAGGCAAACATGGTAACTGTGGAGCCCAAGAAGGAAAAACTGGGTCAAGCAACAAAAAGAAAAAGAATGCCAAGAAATCGGCAGGGCTAAAGAAGAAGCCCTGAAAAAGAAGGCTCAGAAGGATAGTACCAAGGAAAAATGTTTCCACTATGGTGCTAAAGGACATAGGAAGAGGAACTGCAAGGATTACCTCAACTTTGTAAAGAATAAACAAGGTACAGGTGTTCTCATGTTAGAAGCTTTTTTAATGGATGATTCTACTAATAGCTGGATAGTATATTTTGGAGACACTAACCATGTTTGTAATTCCTTGTAGGGGATCTAGACGAAGAGAAAGTTGGCTAAGGGTCAATTCCAAATGAGAATGGCAAATGGTGCACTTGTCTTAGCTCGAGCAATAGGAGACATTACCTTGCAGTTTTCTAATAATATGTTATTAGTTTTACATGATGTTTACTTTATTCCTAAACTATGCAAAAATTTGATTTATGTATTTTGTTTAATTAATTTTGAATATTCAATTGCTTTTTGGTAATGAGATTATTGTTTCTTTAAATGGAAGTTTGATATGTTCTGGAATTACAAGGAATAATTTATATTATCTAGAACCAATCAATTGGATTACAAACGTTGCAAAAACAAATCTACCTATGTCTAAAAGAATCAAGGTATCTAGCATAGATAGGATTTATTTATGGCATATGCAATTAGGTCATATTAATCAAAATAGGTTAAGCAAACTAGTAAAGGTTGGTACTTTACTAGACATGATAGAGTGTTCTTTACCAATTTATGAATCATGTATTGAGGGAAAAATGACTAAATCTTCCTTTAAGCAAAGAGTAATAGGATGCAGGATGTTTTAGACTTAGTAGACACAGATGTGTGTGAACCTATGAACACTCCAGTTAGATGAGGTTATGTTTATTTCATAACTTTCATTAATGAGTACTCACGATTGCATCTAATGTACAACAAGTGTAATTCCTTTAAAAAGTTCAAGGAATTCAAAGCCGAAGCTGAAAAGCAGCTAGGTAAACCATTGAAACAACTTCGATCAAACAGAGGTGGTGAGTATTTATCTGGAGAGTTTCAGCAGTTTATGGTCGATATGGAATCATTTCCAATTTATCGGCACCTAGAACACTTCAACAAAATGGGATTGCTGAAAGGAGAAATATAACTCTTAGAAATGGTAGGTCAATGATGTCCTATGCTGCATTACCATAATCGTTCTAGGAATATAGTATATAGACAGCATCATACCTACTAAACTTTGCTACATCAAAGGTAGTGCCTAAGACAACATGGGAGCTATGGACAGGACGTAAACCATCTCTACATCACTTGCAAACTTGGGAGTATCTAGCATATGTGTATAATCCTGATTCCACAATGATAGAACCAAGGTCAGAGGTATGTTTATTTGTAGGATATCCTAGGAGTACTAGGAGGTACTATTTTCATAGTACCCATGATAAGAATGTATTTGTTAGTGCAAATACGACCTTCTAAGAAGAGAATTTTGTGAGGAATCACAAATCTCGAAGCAAGATTGTTCTTGAAGAACAAAGTGATAGGTCAAAATCTAAGGATGATTCAGATGAAGTCATAACTAGAATAAATTGAAGAGTTGAATCTGAAGCAGTGGCACCCCGTCGTAGTGGGAGCGTTGTTAGACAACTTGATAGATACATGGGTCTAAGAGAGCACGTGGTGGCTCTCTCAATTAAACATGAATTTGATCCCATTACATATGAGGAAGCCATTAACAATGTAGATGTTGATCATTAGCAAAAGGCAATGAAATTAAAGTTGGAATCTATGTATTCCAACAAAATTTAGACACTTGTAGATGCACCTGAAGGAATAAAACTTTTTGGATGTAAGTGGATCTATAAGAGAAAGAGTAAAGTTGATGGGAAGGTAGAGACTTTCAAAGCTAGGCTAGAAGCCAAAGGTTATACTCAGAGAAAAGGTATCGACTATGAAGAAACCTTCTCACCGATTGCTATGCTTAAATCTATCAATATCCTATTATCCAAAGCTGCACATCTTGACTATGAGATTTGGTAGATGGATGTCAAGACTGCCTTTTTTAATGGGAATCTTAAAGAGCACATTTATATGGCTCAACCAAATGGCCAAAAGCATAAAATCTGTGAATTGCATAGGTCCATCTATGGAATTAAGCAAGCATCAAGGTTTTGGAATATAAGATTTGATGCTGTAGTAAAGTCTTATGGATTCCAAAAAAATGCAGACAAACATGTGTCTATAAAAGGATACAAGAGAGTAAGGTGGTCTTCTAAGTACTCTATGGAGAAGACATTCTACTCATTGGGAATGTTGTAGGAATGCTATCCATAGTAAAAGAATGGCTAAATCAGCAGTTTCAGATGAAGGATTTAGAGGAGGCTAGTTATGTTCTTGGTATCTAAATAAGATTTAGTTGTGGTAAATTTATGAAGAAGTGACCAAGAGTTATTTCCTAAAAGTAATCACTTATACCTTTTTGAAGCTATCACTAATATTTAAAATTTTCATTTACTAATATGTTGTAAAATAATTTATAGAAGTACGAAAATTCTTACTTGATTAAATGAATAATACTTATTCTTAAACTAGCATGATTTTGTAATAGATGAGATTTCTTTAAGAAAGATGTTGACCAAGGAATTTCATAGGTGTATTATAGGCTTTTTATTTGATATGTAAAAATGAGTGGAATGACAGTGTGATGGTAGAGATACAATAACAGGTTTTGACAAGTTTTTAGAACGGGTTTAGAGGCCTTATGAAGGAAAGACATCCATACTTAATTGGTATGTAAGTTCACTTTCCATTGCATTTATTTCTCGAATTTGAGGATGAATTCTTTTAAAAGGGGGAGATGATTTGTAATACCCCATTGGATCTTAGCCTATATCAGAGTTTTATACTTGAGAAAATTTAAAGCCTGTTTGGAACGATTTTTATGTTATTATTTTTTAAAATAGTTTTTAAGAACAATTATAAAAAATAGTTTTGTAGAACAAAAAAATAAAAAACTTGTTTAGGTAAGAATATTTTTCATCAGTTGTTTTTCGTGTTTTTTAGAAAACAAATGACAAAAACAAGCCAAAACACAAAAAATTTATTCTCTATTTTTTATTTTCTAGTCATTGTTTTCGGAAACAGCTTTTAAAAATAACTGATGAAAACATTTATCCAAACAAGTTTTTTTATTCTCATAGAACAAAAAAACAAAAAAAATCATTTTTTAAAACTGTTCCAAATAGGTTCTTACTTGTTTATAAATACACTTAGAATAGAAATAAGCTTTGACCGAGTACTAAACTCAGTTTTGACTTCTGTAAATTTCTTTGGATTGCTTGGTAGTTAATTTGGACATGTAAAATTTTAGTTGGCTAAGCATCGGCACATGGGAGAATAGCTTTAAGACTTGATCAGCACATGGCTCTTCGAAAGTTGGTTGAAATTTGGGGTTCACCATTGGGCAATCTAATTATATTTCAGGGGGAGGTACTCCAAAAAACCACCGAACATAGTGACTAGAGAGAGAATGGTCACTAGAAAATCTTTACACTGACTTTAAATTCCTAGGGCTCTCCTCCCATGGCTTTAATTCCGTTAAACTTATGAAAATGAGAGAAAATCTTAGGTTTGAGAATGTGTCAATGATTATACTGACCTACACAACTATAATATTTATAAAGACATTGCAACAAATGTGACATCAACATACAAGTCACACTAAGATACAATTCATTCACACAAGGTCACAACTAGTGTTCACAGTCATTCTAACAAGTAGCATCAAATATAATTACTTGCCAATGTGGCAGTTGCTACAAAGATGTTAAAGGTCCCCAAGGAAGAAACATGACAATCAAATGCAAATATCAAAGGTCCCTAAGGGTAGTGATGTAAGGATCATTAGGCAAGGAAGACTATACGCATCATATCAGACTTTCATTAAAATTCCCGTTTTCGATTTTAATTCCCCATCACATTTTCCTTCTCTCGTAACAGAGCGCCTGGTCAACCATATTACTGTTCAACGTCTCCTAGATCATTGGGCAGTGCCCCCATGCTAGCATTTTGCTCCAAATCGAGCTCCAAAGCACTCAGAACTGTGCGAAAAATAGGGAGGGAAAAACTAATAACAAGATTTCCTTACAAAACTAATGTTTTTCTAAACAGAGTATCTTTCAAAAAATAAACACAGCCCCTTTCGCATGCCCTTTTGTTGCCAAAATTTTGGTTCCCAGTTTCTGCCTTCGTGTTATTGGCACTTTCTCCATCCAGTTGCTCAAAGACGCTTCATTTCAGAAGAATTTCGATTCCTCAAGGCTTTTGGTTCCCAATAGAGCAAAGTTAGTAAGCACAACCGCAACAAAAGAGAAAGAGAGAAAGTAAATTTGATGGAAGTACGAGTTTGAGACAAGGACCATACTTAGAGATAGAGTGAGAGAGAGAAAGTAGCAGCGTCGGAGGAATGGAATGGGAACGATGCCCATAGATAGAGAGAGAGAGAGAGAGAGAGAATATGAAAAGTTAATGATAAAGGTCAAAAAAGTATACAAAATAAAAGAAAGATAAAATGACCTTTTAAGAATATTGTGTCTACGGTCTGCCATATATAAAAATAGTGTTCCTCTGTATAATATTAAAGTCATTTATTAAGTGTAAAATAAATTTTTATTTATACCACCAATATCAATAGATTTCTTTATTCTTATATTCTTTCTCTTTAGGTGGGGTTTGGTAACAGAAAAGTTTAATGTCAAAAAAAGTTGAGATTCCTGAGAATCCTATTCTTGAGAATGTAATTCTAGAAAAGTTTATAAAATGTATTTGGTATGCACTTCAATTTTCTAAAAATATTATGATGCATTAAATAAATCTTAATTAGACACTAAAATAACCAAAACTTAATAGAACTACTCCCAAAATAGAGAGGCCAAAATCCCCTCAAAACAAGACCAACAAAACCCCAAGAACACGGCTTACTCAAAACCAAAATAGAGTAGGAGACAAGGTCAAGATTTGAAAAGCAAGAATCCAAAAATAGTTCATACCAAAATAACCTCCATACTTGAGACGAACAGGACGAAACGAACAAGACCCAAAATCCCTTGATGACCAAGCGAAGATGAAGGAAGATCCTGGGTTGCTGCAACAAAGCTCAACACTGGGCGAACATGAAGCAAAAGAACATGACGTGTCGCACTGCTGTATTTGGTCGAGAGATGAGAAATTGAGAGAGGGGACGAGCTTCTCTATTGGCTGAAAATGAAGAGGAAGATGTTATTGGTGAGCCGCGACAGAAACACAGAGAAGACGTAACTGGAGGCAACTATCGGGACGAATGAGTGAACTCGAGGGATTCGGAGAGATGAACATGATGAAGAGGATTTGTAGCTGAAATGGGGATGATTTGGTGATTGTATAACTGATTATTTTGAGATTCCCAGGGGAAACTTTTATTCCCACCTAAAATAGAGGGAATAAATTTTTTTCCCTCCTTCATAATTTTTCATTCCTAGGTAAAAAATCATTTCCAATCATATTTTTTTATACCTGTTACCAAATATGAAAATGTTTTATTCCCAAGTAACTTTTCTGTTACCAAACGCCACCTTCATGGGCAATCACTTTTTGTCATCCTAATTTATTATTCTAATTATTTTATATTATGTATAACATTAATAAATTAGTTTTTAATACAAAAGGATAAATTTTCATTTTTTTTCTAAATCATCCATTAGAAACTATTTTAAAATGATTGAAGATAATAAAACTAAATAAATCTCATGAAATAATTTTAAAATTTCTTTAAAAACACTTAAATAAAGCTATACCTAAGTATGTTTTCACTTAATCAATTTCTGTAATGTCCCCCCTATTTCCAAATTTGGAAGGTAAGTTCTACGGTTCTGAAAGCATTTCAGAGCATGACTTTTAAGTGAAAAATATACCAAAAAGTTATTACATATTAGGAAAATGACTCAAACATTACTTAATAACAATAGTTCATTGATTTTGATTAGTTAAATAAAAACATTATGTTCCAAAGTTTTTTGGTTTCCCTATTTACCAAATTTGATAAATTTAATGCCACTTTTTTTCTTGAACTTTAAATTTTGTTTCTCGATCACTTTGGTTATTGGACGATTAAATCGTGCCAATAACATCCTTGTTTTATAAACACACAATAACTGGGGACTTATTTCCTGCCTCACCATCTTTGAATTGAGAATTGTTTCCTGCATAGCTGGGGACCGAAGGCACCACCTTAAAGCATGGTAGAGGTTATCAACATTTACTCTTCGGAGAGATATAACGAGTTAAAATTTAAAAAACTTCTTCTCTTTCAAGCTTTCCACAGTCTCCCTGAGGCTCAAGTTCAAAGGAATAAATTCAATTCCCTTGACGTCACACACCTGACATGGTTATTGAGAAAGCAAGCAATGAAATTAGCATAAATCAATAACAAAAAGTCGAATTAAGTAAATATATACCTAGAGATTTTAAACAAGTTAGAATGCAAGCCACTGGGGTAATCCAATATGATTGAATGCATACGATCAAATACATTGTCAATTATCATCAAGTCTCGGGAACAGTTCATGGGTAATCTAAAGCAATCTCCCATTCATCCACTAAAAAATTATATGAAGTGAATACTTATTTTCACTGTCCATCGAATAGTACCTCATTGGGTCCACAAACCCGTAGAGAGTATTTATATGGATGATGGATCCCTGGCTGGGCAACCAACAAATTCTAACAAACCTGAGTTGGTCTTTAGTCCTAATACCCTCTATAAGTTTAACAGACACACTCTAGTGTATTTGGGATTAGACACAAGGTCTATCTAGGTAAGTATTTGGGAGTTTATACAGAATTTTCAGGTAATAGAAATAGGAATTTTGTTGATCTTTCCAACAAGATCCAAGGGAAATTACAGGTTTGGAACGGTAGATTGCTGTCCCAAGGAGGCAGATTGACACTTATAAAATCTGTTTTAAGCCACGACTCTTGTTTCTGATGTCTTGTTGGCTTTGGCCACAAAAATACTTCTCTCATATTGATTCTGTCATATTTAACTTCTTTTGGGATTTCTCTGGGGAGTCTCTCTCCTAGAATGCATCTTTTAAAGAAATCTATTTTAAGGAGTGATAAGCACATTCGACATACAAGGCTTTTTACCAAGCATTGCAAGCAAAACAAATATGGAGTGGTACACAACCCCAACAACGTAGTATTAATCTCAGGGCTCACCTGCAGATAGTTTCCATTCTAAATGTCCCTCTCTTCTAAAGCATGGAAAGGTGTTTTTTCCGTCAAGCATCTCATTACCTCCGGTCTCAAGTGAAAGGTTGGAACAGAATATCAGTATTCATAATAGGCTTTGATGGGAAGCTGCTAATAGACCTCCTGATAATATTCAGACAGTCAGAGACCATATAGATACTTCAGGGACTCAATGGAATACAAGTCTGCTTCACAGTGTTTATGACAGAGACTGCCAGATTGATATGTCAGCATCCTATTCCATGGTCCTCTATTGCTGACAGACTTATATGGAACAAAGGGCAAGCTAGGATTTATTCAGTTGAAAAAGGTAGAGATTTTACACAGCACTCTGATGCAGGATAATGAAAATAGCATGACAGCATTTGCCTTGGAGAGTGATATGGAAACTACAAATTCCAGAAAGAATTAAACTCCTCATTTGGAAAATTGGCCATCATCAAGCTATACCAGAGGGCAGAGGCTAGTACACTCCAACAACATCATTTACAAATGGATTGCATACATATTATGTGTAATAATGCAGAGGAAACAATTGATCATTTGTTTGTTGAATGTCAGTTTGTTCGTGTAATATGGTTTGCAACCCCTTTAACCCTTCGTACAGACATGATTTCTCCACTCAACTTAACCCGTTGGCTCACTACTTGGTTCCACCATCTACAACATTAGGAGGTCTTATATGATTACACCATTTTAATAGTGACCAATGGAGTAAATGCAGTCCCTCTCCTGGACAACACCCTCGTGGGAGTCTATGCAACCTTCAACTGCATCACTTTTTTCTCTGTATTATTCGTACCAGACAGACAAAAAGATACCACTGTGTTTGCATCTAATTGGAATTCAGGTGGCCTGATTAAAGGTTTAAGATCCTGCTTTGCCAGACAGCACTCGTTGACTTATTCCTTACAGGACAGTTTAAGAAAAGTAATCTATCAAATTGAACACAAACAATAAAATAACTTAGCCATCCTGGTTTCCAATCAACAAGAAAAAGTTATGTCTACCTTAATTACCAGGTTCTGCAGGAAGATGTTCACTCCCAGCTGATATACTTCGAGAGTTAGAGGATAGTCAAGTGCAGATGATCACTGAACCTCTTGGATGAACACCTTAAAGCAACGGTTTTCTTATTTTCCTAGTTATCCATGTATTGTAATATCTAATTAACCCCCACCTATGAAGCTGTTAGACCTCCCATTAATTTAGTCTACACTAGGAGGGCTAAGGTTGACAAGGAACAAGTTGCTAGAGAATTTGAGATCAATCAGAATTAATGTGACTGGAATCAGAGTAAATGTCCGAGAATGGTGCTCTACAATTAAGGAAGGTCAAGGGAATGGTTGGTGCATTGCTGTCAGAGTTCATTTAGGCAATAAATCTGTCTAAGTTAATGTTTTCTTATTAGGAATAAAACCTGATTGACGGGTTATTAGCTGCTTTTAATTCCTAGTTTGAATTTGAGAT
>JASKGM010077673.1:0-49122 GCA_034509205.1 Ceratonia siliqua
TGCATTGATATGTGAGGCTGGTAGGTACTTACCTGAAGGGTAATTATCTACGCCGGTCACGTGTCCTAAATTGGGGCGTGACATCACATTATTTGGACTTCTAAAGAAAATGTTATGCCTAATTATCGAGACTGCTATGGACAACAAAAACAAATTTCAAAAATATGAATTTGAAAGATTTTCTATTGAACTTATGACTCTTTCCTCTTCTTGAACACTTCCTCACATGCACGTGGTGGCTTTTCTAGTTCACACACTGGTCCAATTTTTCCTAATTTTTATAATATTGTTCATTCTTTTGTGATGGTGGTCACTATGATATAAGTTCTCATACTTTTTCGCATATGCAAATATTTTTATTAAAAAGGCCATAAGTGAGATTATGATTTTGTTGCAATTATGTTAGTTAATTAGACCAGTGGAGGCACTTGGTGTGCAGTTCTTCATTCTGGGAATTTTATTTATGAGCATGCTAATTTGCGTGCTAGTTGATTCAACATTTTTGGTCCTAAATTTGAGTTCTATAAGTTGTATGACTATATTCTTACCAAAGTGGTTTTATTTATATTGAATTTGTAGGATTTATTTTTTGGTATACTTCTTGGTTATTACATACAATCATCTACACAAAGGGGGTTATTGTGTGTTTTAATTTAGGAATAGCATGGAAGCATTTTTGGATTGGGAAGGTAAGTTAAATTTTGAAAGCCTATTTGCCCAAAGGGGATGATTTTTGGAATTAATTCTTTTTTGGTTGACTTCATACAATTGGGAATACCTTACATATTCTACATACTCTGCCCAAAAGGGTGATGTGGTAATGTGTTTTGGGACTTCGGTTTATGGCTTGCAATATTAAAAGCATATGTGATTTGCCCTATAACTTATATATTTTATTTCTTTATGACACAGTTTCTTTTGGTTCAAATAATAATACTACGATTGTTGAGGAATTTTTAGGAAGTAAGTTAATTTTGAAAATCTATCTACTTGAAGGGGATTGTTTTCAAAATTAATTTATTTTTCCTTTGAACAATAATATTGTTATTATTGAGGAGTTAAATGGCTAAAATTTTAAAAAATGGAAGAAAGGTATGGAATTTGCCCAAGGAACGACTGACCTAGACAAGGCTTGATTGCTAAATCAAATATGTTTTAATGCTTGCTCGTTAATAATCATTGGGAAAATTGGTTGTGCCAATTTGATTTTAATTTGAAGTCTTAAAATGAGGTAGAATTAATATTGATTGTAAATTGATTGAGGGCTTTAGTTTTTCTTGCTAATGATTAAAGTCTTGAGCATTTTCTATTATTGTAGACATTGCTTTGAGGTGTGCATGGTATTTTAGCTAATGCAATTGATATTTTTTTGTTTCTAGACTTATGTTTTAATATGTTGGCCCAAGAGATTATTTTAAACCATTTATTTATGTAGTTGGTTTTTGGTTATGGCCTTTAAGGTTTTACTTAGTTCAAAATTAAGTATAATTTTATTAAATTAATACATTATTAGCATAATAAATAAATAAATTTAATTTATGTTATGCTTATATTTTAATTAATATTTATGTCACATCATTGATGTCATGTGATTAGTATGTATTGGATTATTAAACAGTAGCCATAATACTTTTAATTAGGATGAAATAGAAAATTATATTAATTTCTTAATTAGCCCACATGTATTAAGAAATGGTTATAATTTTCTAGGTTTCATTATAAAGCTAGTGAGTCAACTTTGTGATAAAATCTTTGCCCAGTGGTAGATTTTAATGACATGTTGATTCATATTTACTTTTGATATGTCTTACATTGGTAAGATCATCATTACGTTGTGTACTTACAAGAATTTGACTTGGACATTGGTACCAAAAATGACCTTGAAGCATTTTCATAAGAAAAGGATAGTAGTAAGTCTAAGGTTTGATGCCATAGGGGATGAGATGGATTCGATCTATGAAAAATAATTGAGTTTGGGATCTTGTTGAGTTTTCTAATGGAGTGAATACCATTATTTGTAAATGAGTCTTTAAAACAAAGAAAGATTCATTAGACAACATTGAGAGATGTAAGGCTAGACTCGTTGCCAAAAGATTCACACAAAAGGAAGGAATTGACTACATAGTGACTTTCTCTCTTGTTTCTATTGGGAATAGGTTGCCTTAGAAAGCAAGATATATTCCCCAATTTAATGTAAATACATTTTCAATATTAATAAATAAAGAGTTTATTTATGTAAGCTTTATTTTCTAACTATTAAGGTTCTTAGATTCTAATAAACCAAGATACATTTGCAGAAGGGTTATATAAAAGGAGATATGTATTTTTAGAAGAATCTAAAACATTATTCACAGTCACTAAATAGAATTAATCACTCTGTTGTAGTGTCCGAATTACCTTCATAGAAAGAATGTGATTCTTTTCAAAGGGAATGATGAATCTCAAATCATCAAAGTAGTAGATTTCAGGTAATGACACTATTAAATGAATTAGAATTAAGTAACGTATCAAGTTCAAATTGATACTATTGCTTTAAACTTGAACTCACACACATTGCATCTGTTAATGGTATAATTGAAATCCTAATGGATTATGGACTCGTGTTCATGACCATTGTGATCTTTGATATATATGGACTTGACCATTGTGTGACATTGGTTAAGACTCCGTATGTTGGGATCATAATGGGAGTAAACATCTAGGAACATAAATCCAAGAAATAGAGTTCATAGCATTACATCATTTATGGTGATTTCAAGAAGATAAGCGACATATCTGAGCCCATTGAAATGATGAATTAGTTACTTATCATTTTTAGATCATTTTAGAAAAGTTCTAAAAGGCTATCTAGTCACTTATCAGGTAAAATATGAGACCAGGGGATAAATTTGACATAAGGAGTAAACAGATAATTTT
The DNA here is from genome assembly GCA_034509205.1 of Ceratonia siliqua. Lineage (NCBI taxonomy): Eukaryota > Viridiplantae > Streptophyta > Magnoliopsida > Fabales > Fabaceae > Ceratonia > Ceratonia siliqua. The sequence continues at coordinate 2,917 of JASKGM010077673.1, forward strand.
ACCTTATGTCAATGGATGGCTATAAGGGTTCATAAACACTAAGTTTGCAAATTGGACAAATCAATGTTTGACATTGACTTCTCGTAATTTTAGGAATTATCAAGAGTGCAATCATGAGTCTTTGGTGAAGTGACTTCATGATTAATGAACTAAGATTATCTTAATGACGTTAAAATCATCTCAAGTTTATTGGAGCTTGAATTTTTATGTCCAAATGGATTCCCTACCTAGCTTTGGAGAATTCAATCCACGTTGGAATAAATTTAAGATGAAATTTATTGATAGTATTTCAGCTAATGTCTTAATTAAGGCAAGAGTTGTCTTAATTTAGACAAAGAATTATTTTAGGACAAATATTGTCCTAAACATGCTTGAAAATGTGAGAAACATTTTTGTCACTAAAGAGATAAATGATTTTGCTCTATTCGACTATTGTGCTCTTGTTGATCCTACAGTTTTGGATATTTAGAAGAGGATGTCTTCAAAGTGATGCATCTTATCAACCATAGCCACTTCCATGTGCTGCAGTCCTTCTTGCAATTCACTCTACCCTGAGTCTAACAACTCAATGATTCCATGTTCATATCCATGTCCAAACTAGGCTCTGATAGCAATTGATAGGTCCCAATCAAAGCAAAACTCACTTATACAAGCACAAATGCTCTATTTCAGGTAAGAGCAATAAACGATAGTGTTTTTTTTTTTTATTTTTTTGGGTAAATTTCTTGCTTTCATTTCATTTAATCGACCCTTTAAAAAATCAAAGTTCATAATTGTCTACTTGCACTACTCCTACAGAGAAACTTCTTACCAAGTGCAACAAACTAAAATAAAACTCCAACGTTATTATAATACATGGGAACAAAATTGAAACTCATAACTGCTACATCTACATGAAATCTCCACTACTACATAACACATTCTCTCTCCCCGATACATGGGCTTAATGCTTTGGTTGACTCACTCCATTCATTTTGTGAGACTTAAGCACATTACTCACTATCACCATGCTATGTGGCTCTACTCCATGGTTCCCCTTATTAACGGTAACTTAACTGATAGCATTTAAATACTTTGGATTCCTTCGTGGCACTCTGCTAGTCCTACGTCGCTTATCTTTTACTACCCTATCTAAGTTAACTCTCAGACAATAATAGACTAACTGCTACATCTACGTGAAATCTCCACTACTACATAACACATTCTCTCTCCCCGATACATGGGCTTAATGCTTTGGTTGACTCACTCCATTCATTTTGTGAGACTTAAGCACATTACTCACTATCACCATGCTATGTGGCTCTACTCCATGGTTCCCCTTATTAACGGTAACTTAACTGATAGCATTTAAATACTTTGGATTCCTTCGTGGCACTCTGCTAGTCCTACGTTGCCTATCTTTTACTACCGTATCTAAGTTAACTCTCAGACAATAATAGGAAGCACCTAACTATTTCATCAAGTTTGGGAATAAAGAGAGAAAAGTAAAAGACAATTATTTCTAAAAAATAATACGGAATGTAGTTAGCTACTGAAAGGTTTGGCACCACAGAAAAATTCTAAATTTCCAAATCATATTAATTCAATTGATATGATTTGCAGAAAACTAAGTATTTATCTCATTATGTTGCAAAGCTAAGCTCTGCTAATGTTAATTAGACACTATATAATTTGAAGATATCAAATTTCCACAGTCCTTAATAGACATAACTTAAGTACAATCACCTAATTTTATACAAACAGTGGCTTTCTAATAGGAATTCTAAGTTGAAGATGTCAGTAAAAATGAAAAAAGAAATAATTTCTTAGAAGTTAGAACTCATGGGGTACCTAGAGTTCAAGGATTTTCACTAGCTTTTCATGATTTTTGCTCACTGAAGCACAAACACAGCCTAAACCAAATTAAATTGAGAAAATATTATAAATCTGCACAAAAGAGGGAGACGATTAAGGGGAGAATACCAACTGCACAACTTCCAGCTCACAACTATGAAGGGTAAGATGTCCAAGATTGCATGAAGACCTAGAGACTATGTGAAGATGACAAAAGTTGGGGGAATTATGGGAGAATTTAGGGGAAATTTTACATTTAGGCAAAAAAGGATGGAAGGGGGGTTTTGCTCATTTATTGGCAGTTACACATGTTCACCATTAAATTGCAAGAAAACTTGTTAGTGGTAGTGTCATAATAAATGTGCTTGTGAAACGACACATAACCTATGCTAGATAAGCAACTGCCAAGAGATGCATTAAAAATTGCTGTTAAAAGTCAATTTTCTTGTAGTGCTTATACAAGGACCTCTCATACTTATAGAAATTGCAATAGAATACAGTGTGTAATAATTCCAAAAGAATTAAACCCTTTTCCATCATTTTACATTTCTCTTATATCTCTCTTGTGTTCTTTGACTGCAACAAAGGGATTAATTTTTGAACCCTTTTTCCTAAATTCAGTTGGAAAAATCTAGGTTTTATATTTTTTTAGGAAAAAAAAAATCAAAAATTTGACCAAATTTTGGTTGAAATATTTTAAAAAACTTTGACAAATAATTTTCACCCGAAATTTGATCAAAAATTTAAAATACTAATAATTTTTTTTTGAATATCATTCATATACTTAAAAATATTTAATTTAAAATTTTAAAATAATGAGGTTGGCCAATTTTTTTAAATTTTTATAGCGATTGCATCTTCCATGTCACCTTAGGTTGGCCAAATTTTTTTACCTTTGCTACCTTTGAATTTTTTTTTTGTTAATGTACGAATTCTAAGCTATAAGTTTTTTATTGTTTTTTGTTTTGTTTAAGTATATGATGTGGTGGAATATTGCTATTTGATAGTGATTAATGGAGTTGGTTTATGGTTTAATTTAGTTGTATGATGGATGTTAATTACTGATTTGTATATTTATTTTAGAATTAATATTTTTTAATCACTATGATTTGATGCATTTTGATGCATATATATATGTTATGTAATGGCTTTATAATTCTTGTTCAATGTTGAAGGAATATGGAGATCTCTGAGCATTGTTTTTGGACGAACAATAAGGTTTAACCCAATAGTAGGAGTGCTATTATAAATGAATTTTACTTGAGTGTTGAGGAATTTATTCAATTTACTTTTGCACTTATTGTGTGTTGACAGAGGGAAGTTTAGATGCCCATGTGCTAAATGTAAATGTTGAAAGTTTCAAACACCAGATGATGTAAGGGCATATCTATATAAGGAGTACCGTAGAGCGGTGGAGGATCCTAATGAATATTTGGCCAAGCCTTATGATATGTTAAGTGCCGCACAATCTTCATTATGGGGTGGATGTGAGACACACTCTATGCTTCAACAGCTGTTAGATTGTTGAGCATGAAGTCAAACTATAATGTTGTGAGGGTATATATGGATGAGTTTATAACATTTATAATTGAGATACTACCAAGCGGTCATTAGATGCCTACTAATTTGTACTATACCATAAAATTGGTTCCTAAACTCAGTTGTGGGTATAAGAAGATTGACAGTTGTTTGCAATAGTGCATGTTGTATCATGGCGATGAAGAAAATGTTAGACAATGTTGATTTTGTGATGTAGCATGATTTAGATAGTCATAAGTTAGTAAAAGGAAGGTTATGGATGTTCCAGACAAATAAATGTTGTATTTTCCCATTAGTCCTAGATTGCAAAGACTTTTTGCATATAATGTATTTGTAGATGAAATGAGATGACATTGGGAAAAATCACGTGAATTAGAGGTGTTGTCCATTCATTGGGTGGAGAGACATGGAAGCATTTTGACAAGGTTTATCCAAATTTCATTATTGATCCAGGAATGTTAGGTTAGGTCTACGTGTAGATGGTTTCAGTCTATCTGTAATGAACGCAAAGACATATTCTTCTTAGCTTGTCATCGCTACTCCTTACAATCTTCTGCCTAGCATGTATATGCAAAGGGAGTACATGTTCTTAACTATTATTATTCTTGGTCCACATAATTCGAAAAGCAAAAGTGAATTCTTCTTGCATCCTCTAATTGAGAAATTGCAACTACTTTGGGAGCACATAGTGCTGACGTATGACATTTCACTGAAACAGATCTTCATTATGCGAGCTGCTCTTTTATGGACCATCAATGACTATCCAGCATATGGAATGCTATTGGGATGGCAAACCTCTAGTAATCTAGGTAGGCTAATTTCCATTGGCTGTTTGAAGGCATTTATCTTAACCATGGGTGGAAGATTTGTTATTTTGATCCATAGACAATTCTTGCCCATGGAGCATCCCTGTCACGTTTCTTGAGATGAACTCTATATACAGGTATTGAGACAATCAAGAGTAATAGAAAGTGGGGGGAAGCTTTCTACTAGTTATGGCTTAACCACAATTGGACTAAACATAACTTTTTTTGGGATTTACCTTACTGGCTTACTTTATCGATTCAACATAAACGTGATGCACATAGAAGCCAATGTATTTAGGAATGTGTTCACTACTATCAAAGATAAGACCAAAGACAATATGAAGGGAATGATGGATTTAACCAAGTTTTGTAAGCACCCAAGTTTGGACTTACATGAATTAGACAACGATAGATGTATGAAATAAAAGGCAATTTACACACTAATAGTTGACTAAAAGAAAGCTGTTTGTGAGCGGGTGCAAGGTCTGAAACTTCGTGATGGATATGCATCCAACTTAGGATGATGTGCCGAAATTAATTCTTAGACTTTGATGCACATGAAAAGTCATGAATGTCATGTGTTCATGGAGAGGCTCTCGTTTATAGCTTTTAGTGGGTTGCTTCTTGCAATTTGGGAACCTCGTATAGGATTGAGTCAATTTTTTGAGATCTTTGTTCTCCCACTTTGTGAAAAGTTGATTTACAAGTCATGGAAAAGAACATCCCTATCATCCTACTATTTTTGATGTCATGGAACATTTACCCATTCACTCAGTTGAAGAAGCATTGATGAACGAACCTGTGCAATATAGATGAATGTATCCTTTTCGAAGGTTCTTGCACATAGTAAAGCAAAAGGTCAAAAATAAAGCTTGTGTGGAAGGCTCTATATGTGAGGCATATATTCTTGAAGAGACATTAACGTTTTGTTCGTACTACTTCGAGTCTCACGACCATTCATGAACCAGAAGAGTTCCTCAAAATAATGATGGTGGGGACATTTCTACTAGTCAACCTCTCTCGATCTTCAACTATCTTGATTACCTCTAGAGAACCATGGCTGAACATTATCTAACCGATGAAGAACTATCATCTTCAATACTTTATGTATTGCTAAATTGCATAGAGGTTAAACGTTATTATAAGTAAGTTCTAGCTTCATAGCTTCGTATTTAATTTTAAATATTTATTAATAAACCCTTATGTGTTAAAAACATTTTTACTTGATATAGCAATACCTTTAGTTGTTATCCTCAACATACAGTGATTTGTCCAGTGATAAAGTTGACAAACACAATGTTAATGGATTTCCTCAGTGGTTCAAGAATTTTGTAAGTAACATTAATAGTCTTTGATATATATGTTATGTGTTATATTTATGCTTATAATTAAAATGACTAACTATATAATATACTTAGGTGCTAAACCATACAAATGGGACTAGTGACGTCCTTCTAAGACCTTTTGTATGGGAGCGATAAAGAAGGTGAGCATATTGGATCGAGTGAATATCAAAGGATATAAGTTTCATATAGAAGCATGGTCTCATTGGCAAAAAACTAACAACAGTGTAGTTTTTCTTAAGGGATCTGGTTATGTTGAAGCCGACCATTGTATCATGGCCTTTTGAACAAAATTATTGAGCTTAAATGTCCCGATTTTCCTAGTACAGAGTCAATACTCTTTGGGAAGCACCAATCCATAGAACCTATAGTGAATAGGTTTAATGACTGTAACAAACAAAAGATGAAAGAAAATAATTGATAGTTTTCAAAGTAAATTAGAAAGCCCTTCTCCTTTCCCTTCAAGTATGGCATGTAGAAATCTATGAAGGAATTCAAACAAAACTCACTTTTCCTCTTAGTATTTTTCTCTCAAAAACTTGAGGCACTCTCAATATGTTTTTCCTCTCAAAATTTTGGCAACCTAAGAGAAAGAGGGGTTAGGTTATATTTATACTAACCTAACCCTAGGTTATGTGAGCATTTGAGTGTAATTCAAAAATTCAATCCCTAACCATTAGGGATTTACACACCTACTAATGGGGAGTATTAGATAATCAAATTATCTAATGATTTATATTTTAACAATCATATTACTAATTTTGATAATAACATATTTTATTTAACAATTAAATAAAACTTGTGTGACTTTCTAATTGGTCATGCTTGAATTAGAAATTCAAACAAATTAATTTTATTTAATTGAATCCTTTTGACTTACATGGTTTCCTAGTGAATGTAGGTTACCTAAGAAATTAAAATTCTTTTCATTTTCAACATTTGTTCACTTAGATAATTAGGATAATAGGGAGAGAATATATTTGACTATGTCAAAAACCTATTCCCCTCCTTTGGCCATGCACCTCTCCATCACATAGGGAGGAGGTTGTTTCATAAGTTTGAACAATTCAAACTTTGCAACAACATTAGGATAAATAATTAATTAAATTAAATTTATCCTAAAAAATGCTATAGCCAAAATTCTTAATTAAATAGGGATTTAATTTCATTTTAATCAACTTCTTATAATTAAATATTTGAACAATTCAAATATTAATTTAAAGTAGTTAAACAAAAAATAATTACTAAGATGAAGGTTGTCTAAATTGAGACAATGCTTGTTTAATTTAGATAACTAAGATAAGAATTATTTTTATTCTTTTAGTGGCAAAAGTGTTTCTCAAATGAAGCAGGTTTAGGGCAGCATTTGTCCTAAAATAATTCTTTGCCTAAATTAAGACAATTCTTCTCTTAATTAAGACATTAGCTAAAATACTATCAATAAACTTCATCCTAAATTTATTCCAACTCAATAAGGATTCAATTCCCCAAAACTAGGTGGGGAATATGTATGGATATACGAATTTCTTGCTCCAATAAACTTGGGATTATTTTAATCTAATTAAGATAATATAAGTTTATTAATCATGAAGTCACTTTACCAAAGACTAGTGATTGCACTCTTGATAATTTCAAAAATTATGAGAAGTCAATGTTGAAAATTGATTTGTCCAATTTGTAAACTTAGTGCTTGTGAACCCTTGTAGTCATCTATTGACACAAGGTAAAATTATCGTTTTACCCCTTATGATAATTTTCCCTTGGTCTCAGATTTCATATGATAAGTGACCTTTTAGAACTTTTCTAAAATTATCTACAAATGATGAGTAGCTAATTCATCATTTCACTGGACATAGATATGTCACTTGTCTTCCTGAAATCACCAGAAGTCATGTAATGCTACGAACTCCATTTCTTGGATTTATGTTCTTAGATGTTCACTTCCATTATGATCCCAACATACTGAGTCTTTACCAATGTCACATAATGGTTGTGTCCATAGTATATCAAAGATCACAATGGTCATAAACACTAGTCCATAATCCATCAAGATTTCAGTTCTGCCACTAATAAGATGCAATGTGTGTGAATTCAAGTTCAAAGCCACAGTATCAACTTAAACTTGATATCTCACTTGATTCTAATTCATTTAATAATGTCATTACTTGAAGTTTACTACTTCAATGATTTGAGATTCATCATTCTCTTAGAAAAGAATCACATTCTTTCTATGGAGGTAATCTGAACACTACAGTCTTAATTGAATAGAGTGACCAGCTATATTTAGTGACCGTGAATAATGTTTTAGATTTATCCAAAAATACATATCTCATTTTGTATAACTCTTTGCAAATGTATCTTGGTTTATTAGAATCTAGGGACCTTAATTTCTAGAATATAAATCTTACATAAGTAAACTCTTTATTTATCAATATTGAAAATGTATTTACATAAAATTGGGGAATACATCATGCTTTCCAGGAGAACCTATTCCCAACAATCCCTCACTTACCCTAAAGCAAGTTTGTCATATCCTAATCCTTAATGCTTCTAAGTGACCCTTAAAGTTCTTTCATGAAAGAATCTTTGTGAATGGATCAGACAGATTCCTTTCAATCACAATCTTTGTGATGACCACTTCCTCATGCTATATTATCTCTCATATGGGATAATAATTTCTCTCAATATGTTTGGATGCCTTTTGAATATGTGGTTCTTTTTAGTTTGTCAAAGCTTCACTATTATCAAAATAGAGAGTTATGGCCTTATCCATATTTGGAACCACCTTAAGGAACTTGCGCAACCAAACAGCTTCCTTTGCAATTTCACAAGTTGCAACATATTCTGCTTCCATGGTGGAGTCAACAATGTAATATTACTTTACACTCCTCTAAACAATGGTTGCACCACCCAAAATGAAAACAGAGCTTGATGTTGATTTTCTAGAATAAATGTCAGACTAGAAATTTGAGTTAGTGTACCCAATCAAAATTTGGTCACTACCAGAATATACTACCATGTAGTTCTTCGTCCTATGAAGATACTTAAATATACACTTAATCGCAGTCCAGTGTTCCATGCTAAGGTTTGAATGAAACCTACTAACCAAACTAACAGCATAATAGATGTCTGGTCTGGTGCAAAGTATAGCATATATGAGACTTCCCACTGCAATACATATGGAATCCGTCTCATTTACTCAACTTCCTGAGGAGTCTTAGGTGAATGCTCATTTGAAAATTTGATTCCATGCTGGGAGGGTGTGAAACGTCTCTTGGAATCTTGCATGCCAAACTTTGTCAATAGCTTGTCAATGTAAGCTGCTTAGGACAAGGCTATCTACTTATTCTTATGATCTCATATTATTCAGATCCCAAGAATATATCTAACCTCCCCTAAGTCCTTTATCTAAAACTGTTGATTCAGCCATTCTTTTACTGTAGATAACATTCCTACATCATTCCCAATGAGTATAATGTCATCTACATAGAGTACCGGAAGACAACCTTACTCTCTTATATCTTGTTATAGACACAAGGTTCATCTACATTTTGTTTAAATCTTTAAGACTTGATTGCAACGACAAATCTTATATTCCAAGATCTCAATGCTTGCTTAAGTCTGTAGATGGACTTATGCAATTTATAGACTCTGTGTTCTTGTCTATTTTCAATGAAACCATATGGTTGAGCCATATAAAATTCTCTTTAAGATCCCATTCAAGAATATGGTCTTAACATCCATCAGCCATATCTCATAGTCAAGATGTGCAGCTATAGATAGCAGGACCCTAATGGATTTAAGCATAGCAACCGATGAGAAGGTTTCTTCGTAGTTGATACCTTCTCTTTTGTTATAACCCTTGGCTCTAGCCTAGCCTTGAAGGTGGAGCCTTCCCATTAACTCATCTCTTTCTCTTATAAATCCATTTACAGCCAATGCATTTTATTTCTTCGAGTGTATCTACAAGAGTCCAGACCTTACTGGAATACATAGATTCTAACTCCAATTTCATTGCCTTTTGCAATGAACAACATCTACATTGTTAATGGCTTCCTCATATGTAATAGGATCTAATTCATGTTCATATGAAAGAGCCACAATGTGATCTCTGAGATCCTTGTATCTTTCAAATTCTCTAATAACTCTCCCACTACAACGAGGTGTCATTGGTTCAGATTCAACTCTTGAATCCATACTAGTTATGATTCAATCAAAATCATCCTTAGATTCTTTCCAATCACTTTGTTTTTCAAGAATAATCTTGCTGCAAGGTTTGTGATTTCTCACAAAATCTTCTTCTAAGAAGGTTGCATTTGCACTAACAAATACCTTATTATCTTGGGTACTATAGAAGTAGTATCCCCTTGTACTTCTAGGATATCCTATAAACAAACATACCCCCAACCTTGGCTCTATCTTTGTGGACTCAGGCTTATACACATGTGCCGGACAACCCCAAGTTTACAAGTGACCTAAAGAAGGTTTATGTCCTGTCCATAGCTCTCTTGGTGTCTTAAGCACTACCTTTGATGGAGTAAAGTTTAGTAGATATGCTGCTATTTGTATGCAACATCCCTAGAATGATTCTGGTAATGTAGCATAGGACATCAATGACCTCACCATTTCTAAAAGAGTCATATTTCTCGTTTCATCAACCCCATTTTGTTAAGGAATTCTAGGTGCTGATAATTCGGAAATGATTCCATTACTGACCAGAAACTGCTGGAACTCTCCAGATAAATACTCATCATCACATTTATCTTATCGAAGTTGTTTCAATGGTTTACCTAACTGCTTTTCAGCTCCAGCTTTGAATTCCTTAATTTTTTCATAGGAATCAATCTTGTTATGCATTAGATACACAACAACATATTGTGAGTAGTCATCAATTAAGGTTATGAAATAAATATAGCCTCCTCTAGCTTGAATGTACATTGATCCACACACATCTGTGTGTACTAAGTCTAGAACATCCTGCATCCTATTACCCTTTGCTTTAAAGGAAGATTTAGTCATTTTACCTTCAATACATGATTCACATACTAGTAAATAACACTTTATCATGTCTGGTAAAGTAACATCCTTTACTGATTTACTTAGCATGTTTTGATTAACTTTTATCCAATCATAAATGCCATAGATAACTTTGATTTATGCTAGATTCTTTGATTCTTTTGGACTTTGGTGAATTTGTTTCTACAATATTTGTAGTCCAATAAATTGATTCTAAATAATGTAAATTATTCCTAGCAATTCCAAAACAAATTAAAATTTCATTCATAGAAATGGTAATCTCATTACCAAAAGAAATGGAATATCCAGAATTTATTAAACAAAACATAGAAGTCAAATTTATGGAAATCTTGGAATAAAATAAACATTATTTAAAACTAATTACTTGTTATTCAAAAACTATAAGGTACTAGCTCCCACTGCTAAACTGAGGCTAGTGCGCTATTTGCTATCCTCATCTAGAGTTGACCCTCAGTCAGCATTCTCTTTGTCTAGAACTCCTATAAAGAATTACAAATATGGTTAGTGACTCTAGAATCTACTATCCAACTATTAATAGAATCATCCACTAAAAAGGGTTTTAACATATTTCGAAGACTTATACCTTGTTTATTCTTTATAGAGCTAAGCTACGACTTGTAGTTCCTCTTCCAATGTCCTTTACCACCGTAGTAGAAACACTTTACCTTAGTGCTATCTCTCTGAGCCTTCTTTTTCATGGGCTTCTTCTTTGCCCCAGCCGATTTCTTAGCATTTTTTTTATTGTCTGGTCCCTTTGTCTTCTTAGGCTCCACATCCACCATGTTTACCTCTGGGTTCTTCTTGATTTAAAGGACCTTCTCCACCACTTGTGTAGGTCATTCATCAACCTACTAAGGGTATAGTCCCTACTATGCAATTCATAGTCTAACTTGAATAACTAGGAGTTCGGACTATGAATGGTCATAGACACTTGATTGTTTAGATCAATCTTAGCCCCATGTAGCTTAGCCTTGTTAAGGCAAGAGATTACATTGAGCATGTAATATTTCATTGGCTCCCCTGGTATCTACTTAAGGTCCTTGAAAGCATTGAAAAACTCTCACCTTAGCAGATCGAGTTTTTGTACTAAACATCTCATGTAGATGGTTAATTATGTCAGTCGCACATTCCATGCCATCATGCTATTGTTGCAACACATTGGCCATTGAGGTCAGTATGTAGCACTTAACAAGAGCATTGGCATCATGCCAATTCTTATTACATTCGGTTTCGCTTGGTAGTGAGTTAAGAGTCAGATCAGGGGGTGCTTGCTCGAAAGGACCCGTGTGATTTTGTCATAATTCAAAACGATGTTGAGGTTTCTCTTCCACTCCACATAATTCTCACCATTAAGGATGCATTTGTTAAGGAGAATAAAATGGGGTTCATGATTCAGGGATATTATATAATAAATACATTTAATATTAGTAAGCTATAGCTATTAAATGGACTTTTAAATATGATGCATGTATGCATGAGCATATTAATTCTTGTTTGATGGTCATGCACCTTACACAATAAGCAACTGATTATGGGCCATGAATACTTAATACAAGGTAAACTAGGGCTCTCTCACTCAACTTTGCTACCTGGTATCTTCATACTTAACATAGTTGAGGAGGGCCTTTATTTGGCCCACAAATCTATCAACAGAGCTACTATATGCAGTACATTGATAGGTTAATGCTGAATGTGTTAACCAACCATTTCTTCACACCTAGAGGTACCACTAAGTATGCTTTTATGGGAAGTATCACTGAATGTTCCACCAAGGTAGACTTATCACTTATGAAATCCATTACAGTCATGATCTGAGTATATGCTCGCCTATAGGGAGTGACCTAAACCCCATGACAATGGACTAATGGTAGGAGACCATGGGTTCTAGGATTACTATAGCCCTCTCTCACTCTATTTTAATTAATTAATTAATTACTCTAAGTTGATTTACCAAGTTTTCTAACATGCATCTCTTTAGAAAACCTAAATCACTTATGAATTTGATTTCCTTTCTAAACTTTTTAGGTAAGATTTGTATTAGTAACTTTTACTAATTATTTAGGAATATTATTTATTGAATTCCTTATGTATTTCCTAATTATGTTCACACTAACTCTTAGTTTGAAAATAAACTTAAGTAATTTAATTGACTAAATAGTTACTAAATTAATTTTAACTAAACTTTTTAGTTAGATATTAATTACCTTTAACTAATTTATCAATTATAGACCTAATTAATTTCTAACTAATTTCTTTAGTTGAAAAATTAAGTCATAATTAGCCATCTCACTAATTATTCATATTTCTTATGTTTTATCATTTTAAAACTCTTTTAAAATATAAAACATAATGTATGTATGAGCATGTGAAGTTGATTGGCACCTTCTATTATATATGACATGTTATAGTATATAATATCACATATTATCAAATTTAAATAAAATACCAAGACCATATTAATGCCCATCCTAGAAAAGAAAATTAAAATCCTAAACTATTACATTTATTTTCTTTATTTCTTGCGATTGCTTTGCCTCTTGGACTTTTAGGATGCCTCCACCAACTCACCATGGCTTTGCTCGTGACCATATCTTCCTCCTTAGGCTTGTTGTGGCCTCCATGTTACAATTGGTGGCTTTTCACCTCTTACAACTTATTTTTGTTATTTATAAAAAAATAACAAAAATAAACCAAGAAGGAAACAAGACCATATGGGGTCACCATTCTTGCTACATCCCAAAAGAAATACAAGGAAATTCCTATAAGGTGGCCAAAAATTTGATTTAAACCAAAAATAACATATCAAAGAAATCATACATACAATTATCCATTGTAAATGATTTAAGAGTGCCAAACATGCATCATACACACACATAACCCTGAACCTGGCTTTGACCAATTGTTGGATCTAGTTGTTTATCCTTAATGTTTATTGTACAAGCATGGGTTTTAAAATTTTTAAAACATTGAAGCTTGCCAATAAGTGGACACAAAACACATAGAAAAATAACTCACAGCTAGAAGGATAAGTAAAATAGATAAGAATTTTATATACCTCTTGCAATCACTTTAATCTTATAATATACTTCTCAACCAAGTGCACTAACCACCTATTCTTTGGGAAGTACCAATCCATGAAACCTATGGTGAATATGCTTAGTGATTGGAATAAAACAGAAGATGAAAGAAAAATAATTGATAGCTTATAAAATTAAATTAGAAAGCCTTCCCCTTTGTTCCTCTTAGTATGATGTGAAGAACTCTATAGTGGCACACAAAAGACTTTACTTTCTCTCTTGTCTTTTTCCCTCAAAACCTTATGGCTCTTTCAAGGTATTTTTCTTCTCAATGTGACGGTCATAAGAGTTCTCTCCCCTCTCAATATGCATAGATGGCTAGAGAAGGGAAATGTTGCATATATATATAGTATGCTAACCCTAGGTCATGTGAGAGTATTTGAGTGTAATTTAAAAATTCAATTCCTAACCATTAGGCATTCACATGTCTACTAAAGGGGGATATTAGATAACCAAATTATCTAATGATTTATTAATTAACAATCATATTATTAATTTTGATAATAACATATTTTATTGAACAATTAAATAAAACATGTGTGCCTTTCTAATTGGTCATGCTTGAATTAAAAATTAAAATAAATGAATTGTTGGGAATAGGTTGTCCTTGAAAGCAAGTTATATTCCCCAATTTGATGTAAATGGATTTTAATATTAAAAAATAAAGTTTATTTATATAAGCTTTATTTTCTAGCTATTAAGGTTCCTAGATTCTAATAAACCAAGATACATTTGCATAAGGGTTATGCAAAAGGAGATATGTATCTTTGGGTGAATCTAAAACAATATTCACAATCATTAAACAAGAGCTGGTACTCAATTCAATTAAATACTGTAGTGTCTAGTTTACCTCCATAGAAAAAATGATATTCTTTTCTATGGGAATGATGAATATCAAATAATTAAAGTAGTATACTTCAAGTAATGACACTATTAAATGAATTAGAATAAAATGAGATATCAAGTTCAAGTTAATACCGTTACTTTGAACTTGAACTTACACACATTGCATCCGCTAGTGGTAGAACCGAAATCCTGATGGATTATGGACTCCTATCCATGACCATTGTGATCTTTGATATACTACAGGCACAACCATTGTGCGACATTGGTCAAGACTCAATATGTTGGGATCACAGTGGAAGTGAACATCCAGGAACATAAATCTAAGAAATGTAGTTCATAGCATTACATCACTTCTAGTGATTTCAGGAAGATAAGTGACATATATTGGCCTAGTAAAATGATGAATTAGCTACTCATCATTTCTAGATAATTTTAGAAAAGTTCCAAAAGAACGATCACTTGTCGGATGAAATTTGAGACCAGGGGATAAATTTAACAAAAGGGGTAAAACGGTAATTTTACATTGTGTCAATGGATGGCTATGAGGGTTCACAAATATTAGGTTTGCAAATTGGACAAATCAATGTTCTACATTAACTTCTCGTGATTTTATGAATTATCAAGAGTGTAATCATGAGTATTTGAAGTAACTTCATGATTAATAAACTTGAATTATTTTGATGAGATTAAAATAATCCCGAGTTTATTAGAGCTCAAAATTCCTATGTCCAAATGGATTCCTCACCTAGCTGGCTAGAATTCAATCCACATTAAGTTGGAATAAATTTATAACGAAGTTAATTGATATCATTTCAGCTAATGTCTTTTTTAAGACAAGAGTTGTCTTAATTTAGACAAAGAATTCTTTTAATTAGATAATAGGATTTCAAGACAAATGTTTTTTTGAATTAAGACAAGTATTGTCTCAATTTAAACAACATTTATCTTAAGTAATTATTTTAATTAGGCTACTTTATATTAATATTTGAAATGTTCAAATTAATTAATTTAAAGATGTTGATTAAAATAAAATTAAATACTCATTTAATTAGAATTTTCAACTATATCATTTATTAAGATAAAATTAATGTAATTAACTAATTATCCTAATTTGTTGTAAAGTTTGAATTGTTCAAACTTATAAGATAACCTCCTCTCCATGTGATGGAGAGGAGCACGCCCAAAAAGGTGAGAAATTGATTCCCTACTAATTATCCTAATGAATAAAGGATTATAAATTAAAAGAGTTTTAATTTCTTAGGTAACCTATATTCACTAGGAAACTAACTAAGTGAAAGGGATTTCATTAAGTAAAATTCATTTATTTGAGTTTTTAATTCAAGCATGACCAATTAGAAAGTCACACATATTTTATTTAATTATTCAATAAAATATGTTATTATCAAAATTAATAATATGTTTATTAATTGATAAATCATTAAAGAATTTAATTATCTAATATTCCCTATTAGTAGGTGTGTGAATCCCTTATGGTTAGGGATTGAATTTTGAATTACACTCAAATGCTCTTAGATAACTTAGGGTTAGGTTAGTATAAATATGACCTAACCATTCCTTCCCCTGGTGGCTAGAATTTTGAAAGGAAAAACACATTGAGAGTTCCTTAAGTTTTTGAGAGAAAAACACTAAGAGCAAAAGTGAGTTTTGTGAGTGCTTTCATAGATTTCTACATATCATACTTGAAGGGAAAGGGGAAGGCTTTCTAATTTACTTTGAAAGCTATCAATTATTTTCTTTCATCTTTTGTTTGTTCCAATTACTAAACCTATACACCGTAGGTTCCATGGATTAGTACTTCCCAAAGAATAAGTGGTCAGTATGCTTGGTTGGGAAGTGTGTTACAAGATTAAAGTGACTATAAGAGGTATGCAAAATTCCTATCTATTTTACTTCTTTTTCTAACCGTTAGTTAATTGCCTATGTGTTTTTTTTTCGCCTGTTTGTAAGCTTGAATGTTATAAAAACTTTTAAAACTCATGCTTGAACAATAAACACTTAAGATTAACTGCTAAATCCTACATGAATTTTACGTAATTAAATTCCTTTGACTTAGTTAGTTTCTTAGTGAATGTAGGTTACATAAGAAATTAAAATTCTTTTAATTTCCAACTTTGTTCACTTAGATAATTAGGATAATTAGGAGGGAAAATATTTGATTATGTCAAATACCAATTCCCCTCCTTTGGTTGTGCACCTCTCCATCACATTGGGAAAATGTTGTTTCACAAGTTTGAACAATTCAAACTTTGCAAAGTTAGGATAAATAATTAATTAAATTAACGTTATCCTAATACAATACTATAGCTAAAATTCCTAATTAAATTGGATTTAATTTTATTTTAATCAATTTCTTCAAATTAAATATTTGAACAATTCAAATATTAATTTAAAGTAGTTAAACCAAAAATAATTACTAAGATGAAGGTTGTTTAAATTGAGACAATACTTGTCTTAATTAAGAGAAACCTTTGTCTTAAACTTCCATTGTCTAATTAAAACAACACTTGTTTACTTTGGTGATAAAAATGTTTCTCAAATTTTGAAGCATGTTTAGTGGTGTGTTCCCTAAAGAGAAACTTCAAATCTCGGCAACAAAGCCAAAATTTGATGTCTTCCCAAAAAAGAATCAATGATTGAAATATAAATAGGGGTTTTTGAAAAAAAGACAACTAAAGGTAAAATAAGAAATAAAATAAACAACAAAAGAGAAAACAAATAACTAAAAATGAGAATAAGGTGATCATAGACAACCACTTAGTATGATTACAAACTTAATAATGCTCTTAACTTCCTATCCTAGCTACTAACCATAGATAACAACAAGCTCTGTAACCCAATTTTTCCTTAGTTTATTGATAAATAGAAGAACACTCCCTACTTACTCCCTATTCACTGAACAACCTAGAAAAAGCTCTCTAGATTTAATCCAATGAAAGCATTAAGATGAGAAAGATAGGTTAATCTAGGCAGCAATCTCAAATATTTAGATTATTTAACCCATGTTACACTCTACATCATAGTTCTCAAGGACTTAGCCATCCCCAATGACTACAAAGTGCTACTTGTGAACAAGGGAATCAAACGATTACGTATTCAAA
The DNA here is from genome assembly GCA_034509205.1 of Ceratonia siliqua. Lineage (NCBI taxonomy): Eukaryota > Viridiplantae > Streptophyta > Magnoliopsida > Fabales > Fabaceae > Ceratonia > Ceratonia siliqua. The sequence continues at coordinate 20,517 of JASKGM010077673.1, forward strand.
TCCCCTATTCTAGCATTATATGATTACTTAGCTCATTTAGTAAGCCTCCCAAAAACTAAGCAATAATCATGAACAAATCAAGTAGAAGAACATAAATAATCATTCAAGAAGAGTTAGAAGACATTATCAAGAGATATAATCACAAAGTTGTGTCCAAAGCATTAAGTTCACCCTTAACCGCCTTCTAAGATCAGAAATGTATAGAATACATACTCAAATGCATGAAAACCAAAAAAGATACAAAGGAAGTAGAGAAAAGGTGAAGAGAAAAAAACTCTTTAAAGAACTCCATGCAGATGAATATTCGTTGAATCCACTCCCTCCAACCTTCCTTTTCTTCTCTTCCTCTCTTCTAAGGTTCTCTCTTATTTTTTAGAAGTTAGAAGTGTCAAATGAAGTGGGTAAAGCATGTTTTAAAGTGGAAGATGTGTGTGGGCACTACATTTCTAGCTCTTAGGCATTGCAGCACCTAGCCTTTAATTTCAGAATTGGGGATTTTAGTCTTGGGCAATGCAGTCCTAGCATGTGGGCACCGTGGCACCCACCTATGGTGGCACCATGAGTTGTAGTGTTGGCTCTCCAATAACATAACTTTAAGCCTTGGCAATAATTTCCTTGGCTTCTAGGTACTATAGCACTTAAGGCGCTGGGGCGCCAAACTCTCAGGTCTGAGAACATTTTTCTTCACTTTTGAGTCCTTGACTTATCTCTAAATTGCTTCAAACCTTTTCTAACTTGCATCACTTCAATCATAATTGATGTCCAGCTCAAAAACACCTAGAAAATACAAAACAAAGCTAAGAACACAAGAAACTCAAGAAGAAAGAAAGTAAATGCAAGAGAATTCACTATGAAAACATGACTAATTATACACCTATAATTTAGAACAACATTTGTCCTAAAATAATTATTTTTCTAAATTAAGACAACTCTATCTTAATTAAGACATTAGCTAAAATTCTATCAATAAACTTCATCTTAAGTTTATTCTAACTCAAAGTGGATTAAATTCTCTAAGGCTAGGTGGGGAATCCGTTTGGACATAGGAATTTCAAGCACCATTAAACTTGAGATTATTTTAATCTCATTAAGATAATCTAAGTTTCTTAATCATGAAGTCACTTCACCAAAGACTCATGATTGCACTCTTAATAATTCCTAAAATTATGAGAAGTCAATGTCGAACATTGATTTGTCCAATTTACAAACCTAGTGTTTGTGAACCCTTATAGCCATCCATTGACACAAGGTAAAATTATCGTTTTACCCCTTATGTCAATTTTGTCCCCTTGTCTCAGTTTTCATCCATAAGGGACCAGATTTTTTAGAACTTTTCTAAAATTATCTTGAAATTATGAGTAGCTAATTTATCATTTCACTAGGCCAAGATATGTCACATGTCTTTTTGAAATCATCAGAAGTGATGTAATGCTATGAACTCCATTTCTTGGATTTTTGTTCTTGGATGTTCACTTCCACTATGATCCCAACTTACAAAGTCTTAACCAATGTCATACAATGGTCATGCCCATAGTATATGAAAGATAACAATGGTCATGGACACAAGTCCATAATCCATAAGGATTTTGTTTTTACCAGTAACGAATGCAATGTGTGTGAGTTCAAGTTCAAAGTAATGGTATTAACTTGATATCTTACTTGATTCCAATTCATTTAATAGTATCATTACCTAAAGTCTACTGCTTCATTGATTTGAGATTCATCACCCCCTTAGAAAAGAATCTCATTCTTTCTATATAGGTAATCCAAACACTACATTCTTAATTGAAAAGAGTGACCAGCTCTATTTAGTGACTATAAATATTGTTTTATATTCATCCAAAGATATTATTTTTTATAACCCTTATGCAAATGTATATTGATTTATTAGAATCTACGGACCTTAATAACTAGAAAATGAAGCTTACATAAATAAACTCTTTATTTATTAATATTGAAAATGTATTTACATCAAATTTGGGAATACTTCTTGCTTTCCACGGTAACCTATTCTCAACAGTCAATTCAAGTTCTACATATAAGAGGGGTGACCCTTTCATCTTCTCTCAGCAAGTAGAGTAATTTTATTTTGCACCTTATCCCTGAACAACTCATATGCAAGTGAGGTTTGCTATACATAATTAAAACCAAGGCTAGGCACACAATTGATGCCCCATATGCCCATTTCAAAGACACACCACATCACTTTCTAGAGTTAATTATTGATGAATATCAATATCATGGAGATTTGAGAGATGACATAGCTACACCAGCTTATGAAGAAGTGGATATACCAATAAATGATGATGTTGTACCTGAAGTTGATGATAGTATAGAAGTAGTTGACAGAGAAGATAAAGAAGAGGATTATAATAGGATTGATAAGGAAACTAATGAAGACCCTCCTAATGATTATATACTAGGAAGCGATTAAAAATGACACATTTGATGGTTATATACGGGTAGTTCTCTCAAGTTTTTCTATCTTATATAATTAATTGTTTTATTTTATACTTAATTTCTTATATTGTGTTATTTTGTTGCATAAGAGCAAAACATGTTAAAAGAAATGATTTGACAAGGGAAAAGTCATCGATGTCCTTAATAATTTGTGTACATGTGTAATATAAGATAATTTTTTTGAATTTGATACATTGTGTTTTGTTTCTACTGCTGGTTGTGCTTTTACCGTTCATAGTATGTGTTTGAAAGCTTGCAGTTTAAGTGATAAGCCTATAAATAAATAAATTAATTAATTAATGCAGGACATATCTCATGGAATTTCTTACTGACCATGTCCGTGAGATATAAAATGTACCATTTAATAAATAAGGTATGTTTTCATGCTTCATAAATTAGAATTTCCCACGAAAAAAATTAGTGCCAGTTTCTGTGAGACAAAGACTACTTTAAGGATCCGAATTTGGTGCAATTACTAGGAAGCTATACAAGACATAGTTACATGATGGCCGTCGAATGTTCGTTGTATAGCCACAATATACCTACTCTCTTTTTTTTTTCATGTGCGTGCCTTGGAGTGAGATTTTTTCTCTCTCTCATCATATCGGATGTGAGGTAGTTCCCTAAAAACTGCACTATAACCACGTCCCTATTTTATATATTATTTTAAAACTATTTAAAACAAAGTAAAAATTTCTTATGGAATACTTTTCAAATTTAACATTTATAGATGCTTTTATTTTATAAATAATTAAGTAATTAAATAAATATTTGAATGTAATTTGATTAATACTAAATATATAATGTATTTTTAAATTTCATTATGAGTATATTCTATTTTATTAAATGTAAATAACTAATTTAATCAAATACACACAATTAATCAAAAATTAGATTTTGCACCACAACATATATCCAGTGGCAGATCTTGAAAAAAATGTTTAGCGGTAAAATTTGTTGAGAAATTATATACATAGAAAATTTTATTTTTAGAGGGGCAAAATAAAAAAAAAATTATTGGAAGTAAATTTACAAAAACAAAATTAGGGGGTTGTCACCCCCTATATATCAATGAAGCTTTGCCTATGCATATATCCATACATACTTAAAAAGATATTACTCAAAAACCATCTAGATATAATAACTATATTTTAAATGTAAAACCATCCATATAACTCAAAAATATATATGTCTATAATATTCTAAATAAAGAATTGATTACAACTTATTTTCTACCCTCCCTTCCATTCCTCTGTCTCTTAGGACAGTGGCGCTCGGCTTTGACAACATTGAAGGATCCGGTGGCCAAGTTTTCGTCTTCATCGTCAGAGGAGAGGGAAAGGAGATGTGCATCTCTTCACAAAAGTTCAACACAATAGTTGTAAATTTGTTGAATTGCATATTTTTAATTAAACAATTTCAATTAGCTTCATATTAAGTATAACAAAACATAAGTTAGAATGCAATGAACGAGTAAATATCTGTTGACAAATGACAAGCAATGCTCATTCCATAAAACTATACAATATTACTCCGATAAAGTTATGTAAAGTCTTCTACTTTATTCCAGTCAATACTATGAGCTATTTTGAATTCCAAATATCACACTAAAACTATTTCTTTTTCAACAAGATTAAAGAAATACTTTCGACGCTAGTTTGGTGATGAGCGCCTCCATCTTCTTAATATGCTTTTTTTATTTTTTTTGTTTGTGTATACCTTCATGACAAAGGAGGTGGGAATGGACTCGATGAAAATCTCTACCTCCTAAAGGTGCCATTCCATCTCCTCCAACCTTTGCTCCTGCATTAATGATTTAGTAACTATCGTTAATACCAAAGAAAATAAGAATCAGAATAGGTATGTACAAAATAAAAAATACACATGGGAACTTACAACGGTCTTGTTTCTGGGGTTGGACGAAGAGGATGCCATATCTATCTTCTTTATGTGGTGGACAAAGGCTGTGGGAACATATGACAATCTTGCGAGGCATAGAGCCGTGGAGAAGGAGAAGAAACGGTAGTTTGGTAAGGCATACGATCAAGTATAATGAGTTATGCAGTACAAATGTGCTTTGGAATATGAAGCCAATAGGATTTGGATAGTCTGATGGAAAATGCACTGTTTAACTCATACAGTGCATTTCAATGTTAAAGAAACTATAAATTCTAATAGAATATAATTGTGCGAACTTTTGTGAGATTTCAACACTTAATGTAAATTATTCTTCTGATATTATTTAAGAGAAAACAAAAAATTGTCATTAAATATTTTTTATTTATATAACATTGATAAATGCATTAAATTTATAAATAATTAAGTAATTGAAATAAATATTTTAATGTACTTTGATTAATAATTAATAATTTAGTGTACTTTTAAAAATCATTATCAATATACTTATAAGAGGTAATCAAATAAAGATAATTAAGAATATATATATAAATTAATATAACATACAAAAGAATATAGAGGTAATCAAATGAAGAAAAAATAAATAAAATGTTGGTCCATATACTTAAGGTTTGAAGCAGCTTCTAATTAAAAAGATATTTTAAAGATGTAAATTAGTTAATTAATGTTAGATTAAAAATTAAATTAATTAGGTGGTTTTGATATTTCTTAAGCATATCAATTATTTAATTAATAATGCAAAAATCAAACAAATTAATTTTTTGGCTAACATATATTCTTTTGATCAAGTTGTATTTTCATTATTAATGGGAAAGGAATTAGAAATGACGAGAACTTAAGACCTGTTTGGAATGGTTTTAAAAAAATAATTTTTTTTGTTTTTTTGTTCTATGAGAACAAAAAAAACTTGTTTGGATATGTATTTTCATCAATTATTTTTAAAAACTGTTTCCAAAAATAATGATTAGAAAACAAAAAATAGAGAACAATTTTTTTATGTTTTGGCTTGTTTTTGTCATATTTTTTAAAAAACACGAAAATAAAAAATAAGAAAAACAATTGATGAAAAATAATTTTACCCAAACAAGTTTTTATTTTTTATTCTATAAAACTATTTTTTGTAGTTATTCTCCAAAACTATTTTAAAAAACAATAAAATAAAAACCGTTCCAAACAGCTGTTTGGTCTTCAAAAATTATTTTAAATAAAATAAAATGTTTGTCTATATAATTAAGGTTTAAAGCATTAAGTTTTTCATTGACATAATCCTTTTGAGTTGTATTGTCAGCATTAATGGCCTCTAGATCTCCTGACCGTTATACAAAGATAGAGTAGTGGTGGGTTCACTTGTTTTGGCTGAAGCTCTTAGCATGGTTGACGTGCAAATTTTAAATGCTCACAAGTACACAAATCACAAATAGTGTAGCGATAAGTTTACCTCAAAGTCAATCTCAAAAGGAATCGCAGTGGTTTAAATCCTAAATTGTTTCCTTCAAAATGCTAGATTTAACAAAAAAACAAAATGAAATAAAAATGATAAACCTAAATAAAATCCTAAGTGAACAAAATAAATAAAATAAAAGAAGACAAAATAAATTAAAATAAAATAAAATCCTAAGCACTCTAACCAAATTATTACGAATGCTCAAAATTAATCAAACTCACTAAACTAAAAGAATGAAAAATAATACCTAAAACAATTAAATTTTATGAAACCTAATGGGGGTTTAGTAAACTAACAAATCCTGTATTGAAATATTAGGTGAATTAAACAAAAATTCATAAGTTGAGATTATTGATTTTTTCCACTAAGGCTAAAGAACCCAGATGATCACTATTAGCTCTCACTTGCAATTAAATAATTAATTTTTTTGATCCAGATAATTATTTAGTTAGTTGAATTTTGCATAAGGAAAATTGCACAAACATACAAATTAAATGAAACTAATGAATTTAATTTAAACTCTTGCTCAAGAGAGCTTAATTAAGCATAGATTATGTATCTAACACTTAATTCTCAAATATTCACTTTAATAACAAAAAATAGATGGCCAGTCCACAATTTAAAATCTAGGAGTGTTCGGAATAATAAACAAGAAATAATCTCAAACTTGCATTAAAAACAATCAACCAAAATATTCAATACATTCTTGGTAGTTAAACTAAACACCTACAATATAATTAAAGTTAAATCAATAAACTTAATTAAAAAAACCTAAACGTATTGCAAAATAGATATAAAATAAGGAAAATAAATAAAAGGGAAAATAAAATAAAGAGAAAAGTAAAGAAAATCTCTCCCTAGATGAGGGCCTGCCAGTGGGATAGTGGTTTTCGGCTTTGTGGATCTTCAACAATGGCAACATGGAGGGCATGGTGCTCAAAGGTGAAGGATGGCGGCAGTGGTGACCAGTGATGATCACACAACGGCTAGTGGTGGTAGTGAGATGAACTACTGCATGAGGTGCGTGAGGAAGAAGAGAGAAAGGAGGAGAAAAGAAAAGAAGAAGAAGAAGGAGAATGTGATGGTTTGTGAGTGGTTATCAAATGAAGGAGATGGTAGGAGATTTTATAAGGAGAAAACGAGAAGTTCCAATGAGGGAAGGAAAATGATGGAGGAATTTTGGTGGAAAAGGAAGTCAACAATCCTAGTGGAGGAAGGAAATTGATGGATAAATATATATTTTTTTATTTTTTTTAGAAATAGGACACTTCAAGATCCTCTTTTGGCACTTCTTGCATATACAAAAAAAGAACCTCAAAGTAACACAATTATGAAATAAAACATATAAAAATGAACTAAAAATATCACAAAATATTAGGACAAATATTGGTTTATAAAATTTTCCAAACCTAGATTTTGCTAGACTTCAAGCAAAACAAGAAAATGACCAATAAAATTAAAAAGAAAAAAACAAAAATTCCATACCTTAGTTCTCAATGTGGCTAATAATTTAATATTTTATACACAATTATATTTAAAATCCAAGCATAACAAAATTCATTATTCAGACTAAATGCATATACACATCCATATTCCAATAGTTAAAATATATCCACATTGATTTCTCCCAAACTTGATGCTAAAAATCTCAATTTGCTTCGATTCTAAATCTCATATATTCACTCATTGAAGTACATTGATCTTAGGTTTTAAAACACTCACCAAGCATATGCGAATAAAAGTCATCTAAACAACAAATAGGAAAAATAAATTCGCATATGAATATGAATATAATCAATAACCATTCAAATGTTCACAAAATAGATTTCATGAAAGTAATCAAATATTAGGATTATAAAGATATCATACTACCTATATCATATTTTAATCAAACTTCCCGAGCAAGAAATATCAAGTATGTGCTTATGAATAAATGAGGACTTCACTTCATGGAATTGCTAGAGCATCACTTGTACCACAATTCTTTTCTTTTCAGTTTTGTAATGGCAACTTTCACATCCTTTAAAGAACTTGGAATCTCTTCTATCTATTTTTTTTTAATACTTTGAAGAGACTTAAAGATGATTTTTCTCTAGAGATTTTGACAGTAACCCCATAAATTTATTGCACTAGAAGTCAATTATGAGATAGAGTATAAAGACAAGCACATACTCAAATTTCCTATTCAAGTAATTTAACTAAAATAGTGAAAATAAACAACATAATTCATCTAACAATTAGGATTATAATGAAAAGTATTTAAAGAATAGAAAGAAACTAACTCTTATAATAAAAAGCTTAAGGCCCAAAGAACTCACAAGATAGTCTCCACTATTTGATTCCTTAATCATCAAATTTAAGTTCATCTAAGATTCAATGTCAAGAGCACAATTTATGGAATATGAACATGCATCAACCCTTACAATAAGCTTTGGAAGTGTTAAAGAAAAGAAGCACAAAGTGTAAAAAAGACTTAATTATTCTCCAAAAAGTGAATTAAATCACGAAAAAAAGTTTTTATTTGCACATTGTCCTCAATGTATGAAATAAATCATGTGTTTAGAAAAGTGTTTAGAAGGTAACCAATATGTGACAATCTGAAAGAATACAAACAAAATAAAAAGGAAAAGACTACCAAATATGGGTGGGTTGCCTCCCACCAAGCGCTTTCTTTAACTTCTTAGCAAGACGTTACCCTTTCTTGTTAAGGAGGGTGCACCTTAAAAGTAAAAACTTTAAGTTTTTTCTTCACCTTCTCTTCGATGAGATTAGCTTCATGTTTATTCTCCACCTTTTCCTATAATTGAGTGTCATGAATAAATAAGTCTGAATAATCAATAAAAGAAAAATCATTTGTAATGGAAATAGAAGGACTATGAAGAGAATCGAACACTTTAAATTAGACAATCTCTCCCAAGATTGTCATAATTAACTTCCTTGTATGGATATCAATATTTATCTTAGTTGTTGCCATGAATGGCCTACCAAAAAGAATTGTATGCGCTTTATCCATAGATTAAGTTTCTTCTATTTCCAAAACCACAAAGTCTATGAGAACAGTAAGTGTGTCTAGTTATAGCAACAAATCCTCCACTTTTCCCTTCAGATATTTAATCAACCCATTTGCAAGCTAAAAAGACATAGTTGTGGGCTTATGCTCCCCCAAATCTAGTTGCAAGTATACTGAATAAGGCATAAGATTGATACTTGCTCTTAAGTCTAGCATGGTTTCAACAATCTTTTTGTCCCTTCTAGTGATTCTAATGTTAAAACTTCCTGGATCCCTCAGCTTAGGAGGCAAGTTTTGTTGGAGCACCGCATTAGCAACTTCTCTTAGATGGTTTGGATAAGGAATTGGAAATGTATATGGATTGGTCACCCTATTGATCAAAGAAGAAAAAGACTCCTCTTTGTTATTCTCAGACCGCTTACAAGATTAAGGTCCTTTAGCTTGACTTTCTATGGGAACCTCGTTATCTTTTTTCTCCTCATTTGAATTCCTTGCATCATGTGTAAATCATCAAAACATTCATTATCAAAATCTTGTGATATGAACCTCGCCAACCACATGACGAAACCTAACACCAACGTTAATTTCAAATCCCAAGCTCTTCAAGAATGTTGAGCCTTGACCCATTATCTAACAAGATAAGAACTAAGAACTCTGACTTTCGAAGATGCCACCCCAAGAATCCCAAGAACTACTTAAGAATCAAGGAGATAAGTCTGATTGTTTGAACACCACAAGAATTGACTTAATAAGTTTAAGAATGAAGAAGGAAGTAATAGCCTTTCAATATTATTATTTTCAATATGATTCTTAAAAGGCCCAATTCTATTTATAGGAGTTGAGTTCTAATCCTAACATAAGGTAAACTAATGCTATTTTGACATGAGGCTAACTTCTCTTTAAATAAAACTCTTATTAAAATAAAACACCTAATTCAGAATTCCTCTAAGTAAAACAACTAATTCAGAACTCCTCTTAAAATAAAACTCTTATTAAAATAAAACATCTAATTCAGAACTCCTCTTAAAGTAAAACAACTAATTCTCATAATCCTCAAAGGCTTGAAAATGTGTAGCCCTCAATAGGAATGTTCTAGAACCTTAATCATAGTGATTAGGTTCCCTTGAATCTGAGTTGGGCTTATGCTAGACCTCCATGTTTTTGCCATCTCACTAACTTATTGAATGAATCCATTTAACATGTCTTTAAATCTCTTGGCTCTAAGTCTTATGATTGGCCCACTTTGTAAGCTTAATAAATCATGTAAATGCTGCCCTTAAGTCCCTCTAAGCTCACGTGTGAATTCCTCCTCTTGTATGCTTGATTAAGTAGCTTTGTGTGCATCATTCTCCCCCTCTTGAAAAGGATTTATCCTCAAATCATCACCTACTTGTCTCTGAAGTTCCTTTGTCTCCTTAGGATTACTCTTATAGGCAGGCCGGTTTGGAATTGATGCATTGAGTATGAAATCAATTTGATGTTCAATCCCTCGAATTAGAGGTAAAGCATGAGAGACCTCTTTAGGGAAAACATCATCAAACTCCTACAAAAGAGAAACAATGTTGCTCAGCAAAGAACTAGTGAGATCATTAGAATATGAAAGGGCCTCCTTGTACATGAGTACTATAAGAGGCTGTTGTAAAATTAAAGCTCTCTTACTCATTTTTTTTGCAATGAAATTGTGTTTTTCCTCTCTTGCACATAATAAAGCTGTATCACTCTCTTTTTTATGCTTACCCTCATTTACGTTTTTGCCTTTCTGTTTTTCTCTTCTCTCCTTCTTTTCTCTCAGTTTCACTCGCTTTTGCATCTTTAGTTGGTCTTTGAGAACTTGTTTTGGAGTCAATGGCACAAGCAATATAGGATGCTTTTTAATGGCAAAAGAGTACCTATTGGTGAAACCGCCATGTGTAACTCATCGATCGTACTGCCATGGTCTTCCCAATAGGATGTGACATGCTTGCATAGAAACCACATCGTAAAGCACCTCACCCTCATACTTGCCAATAGAAAATGCCACAAATACCTATTTTGTAACCTTGACTTCTCCAGAATTTTTTAGCCACTGAAGTCGGTACGGTCGTGGATGCCTTTTAGTAGGTAATGCCAATTCCTCTACTAATTCAGTACTAGCTACATTGGCGCAACTTCCTCCATCAATTATGACACAACAAACTTTGTTATTCACAAAACACCGAGTGTGAAACAAGTTATCTCGCTGGTTATTATTTTCTTCCTTAACCTGCGCACTAAGAGCTCGTCTCGCCACTAATGATTCTTTGTCTACAGCACACTGCCCTTGGTAGTTGTCTTCAAGAGGTAGCATGTCATCATCTTCATCTTGTTCATCTTCTGACTCAATCTCTCCTTGAGCATTGATCACCATCACCCTTTTATTAGGACAATGGCTAGCTATATGATCCTTACCTTGACATTTGAAACACTTAATGTCATGATTTCTAGAAGTGGTAGATTCAGTTTTAACTTGTCTCGGTTATGCAACTTGTTTGGCATTTTTAAAAGGTTCGGACTTAAGCTTAGTTGATGAAAATTTGTCCCGTTTAGGGGCTAATCTCTATGTGTTTTTGGTAGCCATAGGTTGTCCCCTCCTAGCTAATCCCTTTCGCATGAGTTGTTCCTCCACTTTTATGGCTTGGTGCACCATATCCAACAACTTAATATAGTGCTGCAACTTGACTATATGCGCAATCTCTTTGTTTAAACCATGCAAGAACCTAGCCATGGTAGCTTCCCGGTCCTCTTCCACATTAGCCCGGATCATAGCTACCTCCATCTCCTTGTAATACTCATCTACACTCTTGGAACCTTGAGTTAACCTTTGTAATTTTTGAAACAAACCCCAATAGTAGTGACTGGTTACAAAACACCTCCTCATAAGTGTTTTCATCTCCTCTCAGGTGTCCACGGGTGGCTCTCTATTCCTCTTCCTATTAATCAGTAATTGATCCCACCAAACAATGGCATAATCAGTGAATTCAATTGTAACCAACTTAACCTTTTTCACCTTCGAGTAATTGTGACAATCAGACACCATCTCCATTTTAGTTTCCCACTCCAAATAAGATTCAAGATCATTTTTACCTTGGAATGATGAGATTTTAATCTTTATATTTCCCAAGTTGTTATCTACCTAATTCCTAGCTTCTCTAAACTCATAACCATGCTCAAACCTCCCTTGGTTTATTGGTGGTTCATCCACCTCCTCTGATCCTTTATTGTTTCTCCTTCCAACCTATCCATCCTCTCATGAATTTCCTCTAATTCATCTCTCATCATTCTCCTCATCTCCCCCAACAAAGCCTGTAATTGTAAGTTCAGAATGGTTGGTTGTTGTACCTCTTCGGTTGAGTTTTCTTGTTGATTGTGTGTCATATTTGGAATCTGCAAAAAAAAAAAAAAAGAAACAAGGATAGGACCTCACAAGCTCTCTTCCTCACGTGTTTCACATAAGAAAGATTCACTCACTCTCGTGTTTGACACTCAAACGGCTTTTACCCTCTTATGTTCTCGCCACTCTTGCCTTTTTCAACTCGATTTTCCTTTCACTCGTAACTAGACTCAAGAATAATTGGGTTTCCAGTGGCAATTCAAGGAGGTAAGCAACTAGAACAAACAAACCACAAGACTCAAAAAGTAATTCTCAAGAAGCTGATGTAAGAAAAAAAATAACAAGAATTAATCACACGGGGTTTCTTTCTTTTAAGAAATGGTCAAGTACTCTTTTTTTTTTTTTTGATCCTCTTTATCTTTTTTTCTTTTATTTTCTTTCTTTTCTTTTAGTTTCTTTTTTGATGTTCCAGAAACAAGTAACAAAAAAAAAACAAGAGAATCAAATTTAGACACCAAGGAAATAGAAAATTGACTCAACTCAAACTTAACAAAAATTTAACTTAACTCAAACTCTGACAGAATTTTGACTCAACTCAAACTCTAACATACATGGATTTAGTGTAGAAATAAGGATAATCTTTTTTTTTTTTGATTTCCTAAAAACGAATTCAAGGAGCTACCAAACAAGACCAAGAACCGAAATCAAGAAAAAAAGAAAAGAAACAATCTAGCTAATTAGGGATTTTTGCCAACTTAGAAACCTAAACCTAAACACATGACGTTGACAAGGAAACAATAAAGGATAGGCAAACCTAATGAACCTAAGCTCTGATACCAAAATGATATGAACCTCACCAATAACGTGACGAAACCCAACACCAACATGAATTTTAAATCCCAAGTTCTTCATGAATGTTGAGCCTTGACCCGTTATCTAACAAGATAAGAACCAAGAATTATGATGTTCGAAGACACCACACCAAGAATCTAAAGAACTACTCAAGAATCAAGGAGATAAGTCTGATTGTTTGAAAGCCATAGGAATTAACTTGATAAGTTCAAGAGTGAAGAAGGAAGCAATAGCCTCTCAATATTATTATTCTCAATATGATTCTTAAAAGCGTTCATGGCTTAATCCTATTTATAGGAGTTGAGTTCTAATCCTAATATAAGGTAAGCTAATGCTATTTTGACATAAGGCTAACTCCTCTTAAAATAAAACTCCTATTAAAATAAAACACCTAATTTATAACTCCTCTTAAAGTTAATCAACTAATTCAGAACTTCTCTTAAGATAAAACTCCTATTAAAATAAACATCTAATTTAGAACTCCTTTTAAATTAAAACAACTAATTCTCATAATCATCAAAGGCTTAAAAATGTGTAGCCCTTAATAGGAATGTTCTAGAACCTTAATCATAGTGACTAGGTTCCCTTGAATCTGAGTCGGGCTTATGCCGGGCCTCCATGTTTTTGCCATCTCACTAACTTGTTGAATGAGTCCATTTAACGTGTATTTAAATCTCTTGGCTCTAAGTCTTGTGATTGGCCCACTTGGCAAGCTTAATAAATCATTGAATGCTACCCTTGAGTCCCTCTAAGCCCACGTGTGATTCATGCTTGATTGAGTGGCTTTGTGTGCATCATTAGTGGCTCTAGAATCTACTATTTAGTTATTAGTAGAATCATCAACTCAAAAGCCTTTTAACATGTTTAGAAGACCTATACCTTATTTATTCTTTACAGAACTAAGGTAAACCTATACCTTATTGATATCTCACTTGATTCCAATTCATTTAATAGTGTCATTATTTGAAGTCTACTACTTCAATGATTTAAGATTCATCATTTACTTAGAAAAGAATCTCATTCTTTCTATGGAAGTAATCTGGATACTATAATCTTTATTGAATAGAGTGACCGGCTCTATTCAGTGACTATAAGTAATATTTTAGATTTATCCAAAGATAGATATCTCTTTTTGCATAACTGTTATGTATATATATCTTGGTTTATATAATCTTGGAACCTTAATAGTTAGAAAATAAAACTTACATAACTGTTATGTATATATAATCTTGAAACCTTAATAGTTAGAAAATAAAGCTTACATAAATACACTCTGTATATACCAATATAAAAAATGTATTTACATCAAATTAGAGACTACAATATGCTTTCCAGGACAACCTATTCCAAATAGCTTGTGGGTCTTTGGAACCTAAAGATAAAGGAAATCTAATGTAAAACCCAAAATTTCATATGAAAACCCATTACACTTCAGCATGCTAAAAAACCCATCCAAAATAAATCACTTTCAAAAGGTCTTTGGAGCCCTAGATTTAAAACTTCCCTTTTTTATTTTTCTTATTTTTATAGGGGAAATATAAGTTGCTTTGGACACCTTAATTTTGAATAAAAATTCAAAAACCCTTAAAATAAGAACAAAAGCAAAATAAACTAAACTAAGTGATAAAAAAAAAAGAGATATTAACACAAGGGGAGCATATGCCTTACAACTAGGAAAATGGAGACCAAAATAGAAACAAAAAAAAAATGAAATACCTACCAAGTAGTATTAACAAACAAAATAGAGTAGATAATTTAAAATAAAACACATTAAATCCAACCTAAAATTACAGAAAAACAAACAAGAATCTCTATTTGGGAAAACAAATTAACTCAGAGTTAGGGGATTTGTGTTGAAAATTAATCAACCAAATTATATTTCCAAAAGCAAAATAAAGAAAAAATACCCCAGAATTTACTGCAAGATCACTGATATATTTTCTTTTCGAAAGGAAAAATATCACACAAGAAACTTGAAAGCATACAATGATTTCTTCCTTATGAAAGATCACACAAGAAACTTGAAAGCAAACACTGATTTCTTGCTTATCAAAGATCACACAAGAAACTTCAAAGCAAACACTAATTTCTTCCTTGCCCTCATTTTGCAAATGGAACAAGTACGCTAAACAGTGCTGGCACAAAAATGGAACTAGTAGAATATGTTGTAGCTTTTGTAAAAACCTATGGGAATGATTTTGAATAGCAAGACAAGCGAATCTAAGCTAAGAAAAAAGCACTTCAGGCATATACTAGTCAACTTAAGAAATGAATACCTTCAAGAGAGAAAATATAGCGAACCTAAAGACAGAAAATTATCAACATGAATAATGAGAGAAACATAGACTTAATCAACAAAAAAACTTTCAACTGAAGAACACCAAAACATACACTACTCATCAAAAACAAAATGAACATCTTTCAACAATAAATAAGAATAACCAAGAACTACTTAACATGAAAAGATGAGGATCGTTCAGTAAAGAAAAAAAATTGAAAACAAATATGCAACCCAACGAATATTTTCAACAAAAATCCCCATCTTGCTATTCATTAATTACCATAGCACCAAAAATAAATAAAAGAAGAAAGAAAGAAGAGAAAAGCAAGCAACAAATGAAAATGGGCTTATCACTTTGAATTTACTGGGTTGATCTCCTTCCTTTCTCTCTCAAATTTCTTCAAAAAGCAATGTTTTTGTTTCTCTCTTGATCACCCCCTTCTCTTCTACCAATCCCTCAATTTTAAAAGCACAAAAGAGATCAGTTTCCAAAGAGCTTCCATAATGGAGAGGGGAAAGCAAGGGATATGACAGGTGGCATGTTGAAGAAGAGAAATGGGAAGTGCGGCATCATTGCCAATGAGGAGTTTGGCCAAAAAAAAAAACAACAAAGAAGGTAGATTGAGTTACTAGACTACTTTGGAAGATGCTGGGCAAGAGGCAATGTGGACTGGGCTAATAGGTTGGGTCGAAGGGGAGAATTAGGCTAAGAAACATTTTCCTTCATTGTTTTTGTATTTCCATTTTGTATTTTTTTTAATTTCCATAAGTAAAAGCAAAAATAAACGCAATAAAAAAGGAACTCATGTATTTATTTATTTTTTAATTCCTCTTCTATTTTTGCATTTTTAATAAATATAAAAAAAAGGTAGGATAGAATATGGTGTTTACAGTTGCCTCTTTGTATTGCCTTCTTGATGGGGAAAGACAAATGTTTTTTCAAATTTACATATAAAGAAAAAAAACACATATTTTGTCCTTTGAGCATTCTTGAAATAGTATAGGATAAAATCAACATGCCAAGTTTTAAGAATTGGTTTGAGATGTATCAAGTGCCAAGAATTTGGAAAGGATTGGTATGGAGTAAATCGACATATGAAGTGAATTTGAAAAACTAGTATGGAATCAATCGACGTACTATATTAATTTGAAAATGGTATGAAATGAATTGACATACAAAGTGAATTGGAAAAATTGGCATGGGGCAAATCAATATACCAAGGGAAATAAGAGACCAGGTAAGGGAATGGAACCTCATGCAGCTAAGAAATTGGTGACTAGACGAGGGAATGAAACCTTATCCAACTAGGAAATTGGTGACCATGCAAGGGAGTAGAACTGCATACAACTAAGAAATTGGTGACCACCCAAAGAAGTAGAACCTTATGCAGTTGGAAATTAGGGACCAAACAAGGGAATGGAACCTCATGTAGCTAGGAAATTGGTGACTAGGCAAGGGAGTGGAGCTTCATGCAGTTGGGAAATTTGTAACCAGGTAAGGGAATAAAACCTCATGCATATAGGAAATTGAAAACTAGACAAGGAGTGGAACCTCATGCAATTGAGAAATTGGTGACCAGGAAAAAGAGTGGAACCTCATGCCACTGGGAAATTGGATACCATGCAAGGGCAAAGCTCGTACAAATGGAAATTAGGAACCGAGCAAGGAAGTGAGACCACATACAACTAAAAAATTGGTGACAAGCAAGAGAGTGGAACCTCATATAGTTGGGAAACATTTGACAAGGCAAAGGAACAAAACCTCATGTAGCTAGAAAATTGGTGACTAGGTAAGTGAATGGAACCTCATGTAACTGGAAAATTAGTGATGAGGTAAGGGAATGAAACTTCATGTAGCTAGAAAATTGGTGGCCAAGCAAAGGAGTAGAGCCTTATGAAATTAGGAAATTGAAAACCAAGGATGAGAGTGAAACCTTATGCAGCTAGGAAATTGGTGACTTAGCAAGGGAGTGGACTCTCATGTAGATGGGAAATTGGATGGAGACCAGGCAAGGGAATGAAACCTCATGCAGCTAGAAAATTGGTGACTAGACAAGGGAGTGAAACCTCATTTAGCTAGGAAATTAGTTGCCAAGCAAGGGAATGGAGCGTCATGCAGCTAGGAAATTGGTGACTATGCAAGAGAGTGGAATGTCATGCAGTTGGGAAATTGGAAATGGTAAGGGATATCACCTCATGCTGCCAAGAAATTTGAATTAAAGTGAGTATTTTTAAAATGTACCTTGCACTTCCAAGAAAGACCCAACCAAAGTGTTCCTTCTCTCAAGAATCAATTCCTTATTATTTTCTTTAAATTGCTTGTCTAATTAGATCACAGGAATTATCTTTCCTGATGACTAGCCCTTTTCCAAAAGTAAGAACTAAACCTTAGTCCTTTGCCAAAAACTTGATATCGATCTATACCAAGTCAAGTAACGTATAGAATGGAAAAATTTTGTCCTGGCTAGAGCTTTTTAGCATATGTAATCCTTAATTCTTATATTGCAAACAATATGCACATTATACCCTTTGATATATGCAAATTGTCATTGATAGCAATATATTCTTGAAAATTTTTACTAGTTTGAATTTCTCACATTATTGTTCAAATCCCAAGTCCTTATTTGATTGCCCGAACTATTTGGTTACGGATTCTTTTCAATTTCATGCCTTAGTTTTTTTCTTGAGCCACCCTTTTGAGTTTTCAACTTAAGAGGCTCCCTGACTTTTGCTTAAGCTGCCTTTTCGGGTTTACGACTTAGTGGGCTTTTCTTCTTCTTTTTTTCTTTTATTTTTTTCTTTTTATTTTTAATGATTCATTCTTTCCAAACAGCTTGATACAAATTTAGACCATGTCAAGTAAGTTGTTTCTGATTTTTGTAACACAAAATTGATTAATAATGAAACACTAAGGAGTGATATTCAATTCAGCCTTTCTTAATCCACTCAAATCTTATCCAAAGAATATATCAAAGAATAAGTCTATTAGATGAATAGAAAGTCAAAACCCTAGGACAACATATTTTTTCCCTAATTCAATTGTTGATAAGAAAGTTTATTAGTTGAATAAACCTCCTTTATTGAAGTAAACTAACAAAAAAGCAAAAGGATCGCAAGACACTTGAAGTCTGTTTGATGAACAACCACTATTAAGTGATAGAATAGAAATGGATCATAAGACCCTTGAAGTCTATTAGTTGAATAAACCTCTTTTATTGAAGGAAAAGGCAAAAAAGAAAAAGAAAAATAAATAGACAACAAAATTGCCCGAGTTTGAGTTATTCAACTTCTACAAAAATTGATTCTCATATTGCAATTGATATCACTCTATATCCTAGTTACACTTTCTTGCATTATCGTTCTAATTACAAACTCTTACTTACTTACCTGATTTTTTTTTATTATGGGTCTTCTCTAAACTATGCCTTAATTTCTGCCTAAGCTGCCCTTTTGATTTTTTGAGTTAACATTTTTTTTCTTTACATGTTGTAACATTTAACCAAGTCAAAATTCAGTAGGTTTCCTAGCTCTTGCACATTTTCACTTTCTAGTCCCTCTTAGGGACTCATAACCCAAAGCTCCTTTATTCTTTTTTTTGTTTTCAGAATTTCTTTTTCCTTATTGTGAGATAACTCAAATATTTTTGCAAACTTTTCACTATTTCATTATCCTTTTCTTCAAAGTCACAAATGTCCATATTCATTTCAATATGAAAAATCAAATAATGGACACTGAAAATCTCCTAATAGTGAGAAAATTTGGGAGGAAATGATTTCCCTGAATAAGGGAATTAAGAAGACAAATGAGAATATATTTTAAAAAATGAAAGCATGGCAAACAAAGAAATAAGAAAACACCTAACTACTAATTTTCATTCAAAAGATAAGATAATTTTTGTTCAATATTGAAACTAAACATTACTTAATAGTGTAAACATTGTAAATCAGCTTTATATTATAGCTGTCAAGAAGCTGGTCTTCTTGATCCACCTCGATTCAAAAATCTCACTTTTCATCTTCTTCCTAAATATTTACAAGACCATCTCCTTCATGGATGGACAAGGGATTGGTATTGACACCCTCATGTTGAAGCTAAATGACACCAAGCTCGATGACACTGCTCTTGAGAAGCATCATGACTTGACTCTTAAATGCCCCATAATCCTCTATTGTAAGGCAAACAACATTGAATTGATATGTACACCATGTGTTGGGGTCATACCTCGTAGGATAATGCAACCAAAATAGTTTGACTAGTACTTATCAGGTAATCCTCATGTAGCTTCTTATAGAGGTTAATGTTGGACATCAGGAAGTTGGGAAATGACTTACCATTTTGGGATGGCCTATTTAGCGGATGGTTGGATGAGGGATTTGGCTTATGCAATTATGCCTCAAATCATGAGTTACTTGGTAGAGCTGGTTTAAAGGTGGTTTGGTAAGGGGGTGATCTTTGTTAGTAGTAAGGTTGAGAGGTGGAATGGTTGAAATTATGCTATGGCTGGACTACCTCCCTACCTTTTAGAATGTCGGTTACTAAACTGATAAGTTGTGACATCTAGTCTTATAACTAGTTTATGTATACCCCTTGGAGAAATTAGGAACTCTTGGTTGAACCATCCTTGCTAATGTAGTGGTGTGGTTTTATTTTTTTAGCTAAAATAAAACAAAATTAACTTTTTATTTTTAGCATGAAACTTACCATTAGTGGTTTAGTATCATTCATTAAATCATTAAACCCTTTGTTGTGCTGAGAGTGGCTTTAAAGATTTCATCCTCACCCATACCCTTATTGAGAGTATAATACTCCACAAAGAAGAGCATGGTTAACAATATTTCAAGCAGATATAAAATTGTCATGAGGGTATTGTCTGGCAAGATAAACTGCACTTAATTTGGGTGAAAGAAAGATAGATTTCAGTCTATCTTTAATGCCAATATCTCTAGTTTCAAAAATTCAAGGACATTGATACCAAACCCCTAAGTGGTAATGGAAAATAGCAAGAACGTCATGTTTGAAAGCAATGCAAGGTGATGCCATGAAAAAAAAAACTCTTTTATTATTATTATTATTTTTTTTGCAAAACAATGTAATGGGGTAAGTACAAAAGAGAGGAAGGAATGATCAAGAAAGAAAAGTGAGATTTCCATTTTTTAAAACAATGCAAGGTGAAGTAAGGAAAAAGTTCTTTTTCCTTTTTTTCTAATTTTTGATTCTTAATCTTTGATCTTCTGATTTTTTTTTTTAAATGCAATGTGGTAGACAAAAAGAGAGAAAGGGAAAGAGAGAATGATAGATAAAGACAATAGAGAGAGAGTATGCTCTTTATTGTCTTATGTAGGTTGGCTTTAGTACCAAATGGACATAACCTGAGTGGTCAAGCCCTAATACAAGGTAACTTCTAGGGTCAATTTAATAGTATGTTGGCTTCATTGTAGGTCTATGTGTTGGGAATAGGTTGCCCTAAAAAGCAAGATGTATTCTCCAATTTGATGTAAATACATTTTCAATATTAATAAATAAAAAGTTTATTAATGTAATCGTTATTTTCTACCTATTAAGGTTCCTAGATTCTAATAAACCAAAATACATTTGCATACGGGTACAAAAGAAGATATGTATTTTTGGATGAATCTAAAACATTATTTATAGTCACTGAATAGAGCATATTACTCTATTCAATTAAGACTGTAATGTCTGGATTACCTCTATAGAAAAAATGTAATTCTTTTCTAAGGGAATGATGAATCTCAAATCATTGAAGTAGTATACTTCAGATAATGACACTATTAAAGGAATTGGAGTCAAGTGAGATCAAGTTCAAGTTGATACCGTTGCTTTGTACTTGAACTCACACATTCCATCTAGTTGTGGTAGAACCAAAATCCTAATGGATTATGGACTTGTGTTAATGACCATTGTGATCTTTGATATACTATGGGTACGACCATTGTGTGACATTGATCAAAACTCTGTATGTTGGGATCATAATGGGAGTGAACATCTAAGAACATAAATCCAAGAAATGAAGTTCGTAGCATTACATCACTTTTAGTGATTTCAGGATGACAAGTGACTTATCTAGGCCCAGTGAAATAAAGAATTAGCTACTCATCATTTCTAGATAATTTTAGAAAAGTTCCAAAAGGTTATCTACTCATTTATTGGATGAAATCTGATACCAAGGGACATAATTGACATAAGGGGTATAATGATAATTTTACCTTGTGTTTGTGAATCCAAATGGTTACGAGGATTCACAAACACTAGGTTTGCAAATTGGACACATCAATGTTCAACATTAACTTCTCATGATTTTAGGAATTATTAAGAGTTCA
This sequence comes from Ceratonia siliqua, assembly GCA_034509205.1. Taxonomy (NCBI): domain Eukaryota; kingdom Viridiplantae; phylum Streptophyta; class Magnoliopsida; order Fabales; family Fabaceae; genus Ceratonia; species Ceratonia siliqua. The sequence goes on from JASKGM010077673.1 coordinate 42,168, forward strand.
ATCATGTGTCTTTAGTAAAGCGACTACATGATTAATAAACTTGTACTATCTTAGTGAGATTAAAATAATCTCAAGTTAATAGAGCTTAAAATTCCTAAGTCCAAACGGATTTTGTACCTAGCTTTGGAGAATTCAATCCACATTGAGTTCCAATAAATTTAATATGAAGTTTATTGATAACATTTCAACTCATATCTTAATTAAGATAAGAGTAGTCTTAATTTAGACAAAGAATTATTTTAGAACAAATGTTGTCCTAAACATGCTTGAAAATGTGAGAAACATTTTTATCACTAAAGAGATAAAAATAATTCTTATATTAGTTGTCTAAAATTAAAAAGTATTTTTTTAATTAGACAATGGAATTTTAAGACAAATATTTGTCTTAATTAAGACTAGTGCTATCTCAATTTAGACAACCTTCATCTTAGTAATTATTTTTGGTTTAACTACTTTAAATTAATACTTGAATTGTTCAAATACTTAATTTGAAGAAGTTGATTAAAATAAATTTAAATCCTTATTTAATTAGGAATTTTGACTATATCATGTTATTAGGATAACGTTAATTTAATTAATTATTTATCCTAATGTTGTTGTAAAGTTTGAATTGTTCAAACTTATGAAACAACCTCCTCCCTATGTGATGGAGAGGTGCACAGCCAAATGAGGGGAATTGATTTATGACATGGTCAAATATATTCCCTCCTAATTATCATAATGATCTAAGTGAATAAAGGTTGGAAATTAAAAGAATTTTAATTTTTTTGGTAACCTACATTCACTAGGAACTAACTAAGTCAAAGGAATTTAATTAAGTAAAATTTATTTATTTGAATTTTTAATTCAAGCATGACCAATTAGAAAGCCACACATGGTTTTTTTTAATTGTTAAAAAAATATGTTATTATCAAAATTAGTATTATGATTATTAATTGATAAATCATTAAATAATTTGATTATCAAATATTCTCCATTAGTAGGCATGTGAACCATTAATGGTTAGGGATTGAATATTTGAATTTCACTAAAATGCTCTCACATGACCTAGGGTTAGCATACTATATATATGCAACATTTCCTTTGTCTAACCATCTAAGCATATTGAGAGGTGAGAGAACTCTTGTGGCCGTTACATTGAAAAGAAAAATACCTTGAGAGAGCCATAAGGTTTCTAGAGAAAAATACAAAAGAGAAAGTGAATTCTTTTGTGTAGAGTTCTGCAAGCCATACTAAGAGAAACAAATGGGAAGGCTTTCTAATTTTATTTTGAAAGCTATTAGTTATTTTTATTTCATCTTTTGTTTTTATTTCAATCACTAAGCTTACTCACAGTAGGTTTCGTGGATTAGTACTTCCCAAAGAATAGCCAGTCAGTGCGCTTAGTTGGAAAGTATATTAGAAGATTAAAGTTACTACATAAGGTATGTGAAATTCTCATCTATTTTACTTATCCTTCTAACCGTGAATTATTTACCTATGTGTTTTGTTTTCACTTGTTCATAAGTTTAAATGTTTTAAGAAAATTTTAAAACCTATGCTTGTACAGTCAATACTTTGGATAAACAACTAGATCCAACACTATGATCCTAATGGAATGGCCTTTAGAATAAGCTACTCCCATTGGAACAATGAGGATCTCAACTTTCTAGTGGGATTACAGAGGGTGACAAAGCCTCCATATGTAATGAACAGAATAAGTGAGTTAACAATTTGAGGGAGGTTTTCATGAATACATGGGAGAATAAATCTCACTGCATTACTATGCCACCTCCATTTTTATCCTAAGGTTCTCAAGCACCAGGGTATAGGACCCAGATGTGTATGCAAGGGTTATGTATGGTGTGTAGTGTATGAAGAGCATACAAACTTAATTCATCTACCCAAAATAGCAAAATAAAGCAATTAAAGGTCATCTACCCTAGGGTGTGAAACAAAATATCATGCATCAAGTTATCTACCATAAGGTTCCAACAAAGCATGCCATTTATGGAAAGCAATTAAACAATCACACACATAATTGCTATAAAGCACTTTAGTACAATTGCTAAAGCAGCAAATATTTACAATGTGTTAAGGTAATTAAATAAAAAGGCAATCATAACAACAAAAAGGGAGGGGTAACAAGACATCAAACTTATACAAAGCACAAACAACCTATTAAGGGCTTAACTCTCAACCTATCCTCAGTGGAGTCACCAAACTATCACAATGTGACACCCAGGAAGGCAAACCACTTATGAACTTAAGGAGACAACAGGGAAAAACATAAAGATAAAAGAATGGAGTCACCATGAATTGATAAAAAGGATAATTGGGATCCTTTAAAAACTAAACACTGGCCTTTAAACTAGAGAAAGGGTTAAGAATCTAATTAGACACAGGGAAGGTGTTAAGCACCTTACAACGTCCATCCCTAAGGATGGTTCGGTCATTAAAAACCAAACACTACCCCTTGAACCTACAATATAACCTAACCCTTACTAACAGGGATCATCACTTAATGAGCTAATTAACCACTACACTATTGTACACATCAGGCAATCTTACTACTAACAGCTAACATAGACTAAGGGGGAAGAGGTTCAGTGGGGAAGGAGGATGGTATCACTTTCACACCTTGAAAAGGAATAAAGTATTAGGTATCTTCTGCTATTGTTTGTATAGTAGTCGTGCATCACTATGGAAAGTTGATATCAGAGGCAAAGTCTGTAACTACGAGACATCACATGCATGGACCAACATATACCCTACCACTTCATGTCTCTCTCTCTCTCTCTCTCTCTCTCTCTCTCTCTCTCCCTCTCACTTGAATGAATGAATGAATCAATCAACTCCACCCCTTTAACACATATGAACACGGAGGGAGAGAAAAATACACAAGGTCCCATACAAATGGAAAAAGATTAGGTCATGTTGGCAACATTACCATCCTGTCTTGACAATTGTGGCCGTTTACGTGTGATTGGACAATCATGATTTTAAAAAATATATATGAAAAACTCTGTAAGATAGTCCTGTGCAACATGACAGGATCCGGGTTCATGCAAAAGAACTTTCAATTGATAAATGGTGATTTAACTAGTCGAAAATTGATAAAACAAGTTGAAGGTTATTCATTTATTTTGATGGACAGAGCGGTTGAGATTTGTTAATGTAAGTTATAGTTGAAAACTAGTTCCAATGACAGCAAATTAATTAGAAAGAGAAAGGATAGAGTTCCCAAGTCCTTCCATCTAAATAATATGAATGGTACTATATGCATTTCTCTTCAATTCTTTATCATCATTTCATTCACAAATCACAACCACTCAATTTGCACAATCAAACGTCTAATATTTGCTTTGTTAAGATAAAAAAATAAAAATAAAAATTAAGGATTAATGTACACTTATTTTAGTTATAATAATTTTTTTAATAATATCTAAAATATATTAGTGTTTATTTTTATTATAGTTAAACAATCAAAGTAGAAAATTAAATTAGACTCAAAATGAAATTAAAATTATATTAAAATTGACTTAATCATAAAATTAGAAAATTTACTTTCTGCTTTATGGCATCCTCATTTCTTAATTGATTTTTGAAGTGGTACTTTACTTTCATAATGGTAATAAGGCACGGAAGCTATGGTGATCACTAAACAGTCCTGGTCCAAGAAATTATTATTTTCCACATTTTGCTTGCAAACCAATTACTTCACCTAACTAAGGTATGCATGGGATTAGACGAAATGCTTTTCTTTTAAAGAAAAAAAAATGACAAGCTAAGTAGGTTAATGCCAAATTGATGGCCTGATGGGTGCATCATTGTGGAAAGTTGATGTGAGAGGCAAAGTCTGTAACTATAAGACTTCACATGCATGGAAACCCCATAGGGTACGTAGATGAAAATGGAAGGAGAAGGTAGAGAGAGAAACAGCAAAATGGAGCTAGAGGGAGGGAGATCCCTAAAGAAAATGGAAAAAATGGGAAGTGTCAGGAGTCTTAATGAGAATAGAGATGGTCCAAATCCTATTGGGTTAATTATTACCATTATTATGCCTTTGTAGTTAACATTAGATTCCAGCGGGGGAATGGTGGCTTTTGGTTATAGAAACTGAGGTGACTAGGTGAGTGCTGGGACGATGACAGGGGTAGGGTAGATGAAAATTGAAGAAGGTAGACAAGGAAACAGCCAGAAGGAGTTATACTATATATACCTTACTGTCTTTCTCTGTGCTAAGTAAAGAATACTCAGGTACCTAACCTTCAATGGCTTGTTGAAAATCAGAGAAATAGCCACCCAGTTGAATTCAGAAAATAAAGCACTGATCGAGAAACCAAGAACATCAAAGTAAAGTGCATGGTCCCAACCATTTCTGATAATGCAGTACTGTTTGATTGTATCAGTCCCACGTGGGCGACAAATTTTGTTCACTGGATGATTGCCATTAGAACATGTCAAATTCATTCACATTATAACATCATTGTGGAAACTGGTAACAGATCCGAATAAGCCATGATGAGAAAATCGGATCGTACCGGACCATACCAGTCAGTTCAATCAGAAAATCGGTGAACCGGCCTAGTAACCGGTTTGGTTGAGGGAGAAAACCAGTCAACGTTGGTCAAAAACTAGCCAAAACCAGCCAGTTTATCCCTAAACCGATTTTTATTAATTTTTTTGCTAAAAATGTATGTGCTAGGAAATATAATTCAATACATCTTAATAAAGCATAATTCTTTTTCACCAACAAGGTATATTGCATTTGTTAACTTATTTAGGTAATGTAATATTTATATCACTTAAAATTGATACAAAAGTAACAAAAAAAGACTAATTCATCAAATATATTTAAAATATTTGTTATTTATTATGATATATTATACAATATTAAAATATATAAATTAAAAAATTAAAAATATATGATTTAATTAAAATCTAGTTCGACTACTGACCCTTGACCCTCTGCCTCTACTGATTCAATGATAGGTCCAGTTTTTAAACATTGAGAATAATTAATATTTTTTTCTAGTCTACTTTTCAACTCGTCTATCACTTTCAATATTACTTCTCTTACAACCTTACTTGTCCACTCACCCAACTATCCAACAGGCCTTTTCTTTTTTCTAAAGTTTTTTGCCATAAAAAATTACACAGAAAATATATTATAAAAGATTCAAATTTAATTAAATTTTTATTAAATTTTAAATCATTGATTACATTTTTAATCATCTTATTTTACATAAAATTCTAATTTAGTCTCTATATTTTTAATTTGAATAATGTTGTCATTATAGTATCTTTAAACTTTCAATTTGGTGCTAAATGACAAAATAAGTATCATGCAAAACACCTCACAGATCGTAGTCATAGTACACTTAACATGAGTAATAGGCTCACCTTACACACAATCATTCCTGGTTGGGTTAGTTCCTTTTTTTTCCTAACACTCTGCTTACACATAACCCTTTATCCTTAGACTGTACTCACTTTCTATAACTAAACTTTTGAATGTGCTTGTGCTCTACGGTGGTTGAGAAACTTGGGCTTCTAATTCTTGCAAGTAAGTACTACACTACAAAAAAACTTGCAATTTCTGATGGATTTTCTGACGGACAGTAAGTCCATCAGACTTTATGACGAAATTTCTGACCCGCTTTTGACGGAAATGAATTGAATCAAACTTTCTGACAGTTTTTCTAACGGCTTAGACAAGCCGTCAGAAAATCTGTTAGAACCTCTGTCGATAACTGTCAGAAATAGTGCGCCAATGATGGCGGAAAAATTTATGACAGACACATGTCCGTCAGAATGGCCCACCGACAGTTTATGACGGCTTTGTGGCCGTCAGAATGGAGAAAATAATTGAAACTGTGCGTTTTTGTGTTTTCTGACGGAATTTGGCCGTCAAAAATTTCTGACAGCCAGATGCCGTCAGAAAATCCATCAGAAAACGCAAAATATATACCTCCCTAATTCTTTCTTTACATTTTGAATGGTTTCTCCCCAAATGCGTTTTCTCTCTGATTTTTCTGTCCAAGTAGAATTTTCAAACTTTGTTGGGCATTTTTTGGCAAGCTCAGTGAATTGAAGTTGTGTTTAATCTATCTCATTTCTCCATTGACGTTTGTCAAATTTTGTTCATTTTTCTAATCTCTAAATTTTGTTTGTTAATGAGTGATTTATGGGTAAGTTTTTGGTTAATTTTTTAGTTTTATTTAAGTATGTGATGTGGTTGACAGCTATTTAATAATATATAGAGTTGGTATAATATGGTTTAGTTTGATGTGAGATAATTAATATGTTGAAATATAAATTCAAATGTAAAATTTGGAGTATATGTAGATTTATTATGTTGAAATTTCTTTAGGGCTTTTGTTAAAATATATTTTGATGTGTATATCTGAATGCATGTATGTGATGTAATGAATTTATAATTATTGTTAAATATTGAAGGAATATGGAGATATCTGAACATCGTCGTTGGATGAACAATAGAATTTATCCTAATAGTAGGAGTATTACAGCTAAGTTTTACAGGGGCGTTTAAGAATTTATTCAATTTACTTTTGTACATAATGTCTGTGTTGATGGAGGGCGTTTAAATGCCCATGTGCTAAATGTAAATGCTGAAAGTTTCAAACACCAGATGATGTAAGAGCGCATCTATATAAGAAAGGTTTTATTGAGAATTACTATTATTGGGTGTATCATGGAGAGGTAAGACCACCGTTACCCCAACCAGTTGAGGTTGAGACCTAATATTTCCAACCGTATGAATAGATGGTTATGGATACTGCTGGACCATCTTTTGAAAGGGTGTACTGTAGAGGTGAGGAGGATCCTAATGAAGATTCAGTCAAGTTTTATGATATGTTAAGCGCCGCACAGTTTCCATTATGGGATGGATGTGAGACACACTCTGTGCTTTCAACGACTGTTAGATTATTGAGCATTAAGTCAGACTATA